>JAHWFP010216739.1:78002-98151 GCA_023313725.1 Lithobius niger | reverse complement strand
TTAGACCCTTACTTTTAACTTTTAACGATACGTTTTTGTTTATTAATCCGTATTACTTTGAGAATTGTAATAAATAGGTGTGGTGGTGGGTGAGGGGTGGGGTATGTGTGACACCTTTATAATTAATTTGTTGTTTGGTTTGTTGCGCCGCTTTTAAGCTCGGTAAATTGCTATGCTCCTTACTAACCTGGCTATCGCAAGTGTTAACAATAGAAACAAATCCTTTAATCTTCAGTCTATGTCTTGCAGCTGGCGTTTGCTAAATGGCATTGTTGCATAATAACAATGTTTAAAACAATGTAAAACAATCAATCTGGTCGTTTAGAGCTCCGTAACCCCTGAACCACTTGACCAATTAGAAAAGGCCTTATGGAAAGGGCACATCTACGGAGCAATACCTGTAAAATGAGCTAAGAACCAGCTTTACACAACAAATAGTTTGACCTGTAGAGAGGACAGACGAAAGTATCCCCAGAACAACAACAACAAGAAGCAGAACAAGAAGTTGTCTATTTGGCCCCTCTCTGTATCTCGGGTTTGGCTGGACTGAATTTCACAATTTTTGGACTGTAGACAGGCCTTGACTAGTCAAGGCTAGATTCCAAATTTGGTTTAAAATTTTTTAATTTTGACGGAGTTATAAGCTCTCAAAGTTGAAAGTTTAACACAGAGATCCTAGGTCGACCCTTACTAACACTGGCTATCGCCAGTGTTAATAAATCAATTGGTAATAAGAATAATGCTTCCTCTTCACGTGCGGGTGAATTGTTGGCTCACCAACATTGTTAGCATTTGCTTAAACTTCAGGCGATGCGATGCCATATGGCGTTTGCTGATTGTCATTGTTGCATAAAAACAATGTTTAAAACAATGTAAAACAATCAATCTGGTCGTTTAGAGCTCCGTAACTCCGAAATCACTAAACCAATTATAAAAAGGGCACATCTACAGAGCAATACCTGTAAAATGAGCCAAGAACCAGCGTTATAGGACAAATAGTTTGATCTGTAGACAGCGTAGCAGAAACGTGTCGTGCCAACAACAACAAGAAGCCAAAAATGAAAATCACGATTCCAGCTCAAGTCCAGATCTACGCTATGACAAATCGGAAATTAATAAAAGTTGGTACACGTGTTGGCCAAGTCCCATAAAGCTCATATACCAAATTTCAGTGGAAAATGTAGAAAGACGGCGCAGAAATTAAGCATCGAAATTTCGGCTTTAACATGGGAGACCGAGGTCAAACCTTACAGTAAAGGTACCGCCTTTACTAATTTTACGTTATAGCGTTACGGCACCTACCAGGGTGTTGGTGGTCCGGTCTTGGGGAAGATTGTAAATCGCAAAACAATGGGCAATAAATGGCGGATCGATTGCCTAGAGCACATACAAACCTCAGGCACTATTCGTACATGCCCAGAGTTGGGCGGATGTGGTCTGCTTCCCAAATACACAGTGTCGTGGAAGTTAACAGTGTTGCCACTTTTAAACTCCGAATTGATAGGTTTTGCACTATGTGTTAACTTTTTTTAAAATTATTATATACCTCTCCTCCGTGTGTTTATGACCAGCACTTTTTAGTCCGGTTTTGTTTTAAGTTTTTTTTTTTTTGGGGGGGGGGAGGCTTTAATAATAATAATAATAATAATAATAAAATCAATTTATTACAGTGTAAAAACAGTAACGGGATGCTGGAAGGGATAACTCTTATCCACTAATACCAGTCCCTTCGTTAAAGAAAGAAAGCCAAAGGCAAGATATCATTTAAAAAAAATATTAATAATAATAATATCACATCAATAGCAATATCAAATTTAAAATCAAAAACAACTCAAAAAACCGGACAGATCAATTTTGCTGAGACCCAGCTTGAAGACCTGTACACATCGTTGGCCATGTCGAAGTCAATGCATTCCAGGGCGCAATTACACAGTTGCAGAAGAAAAACTTAGTATAACCTCTAGCCACGGATCTGACTACTCATTTAAGGGTGTGGCCTCGAGTGTAAGAATTTCCTCCGACCGAAAAGAAAATATTAGGGTCAACATCAGCAAACCCACGAAAAATAGAAAAAATGAGACATAAGTCAGCCCTGAGACAACGTAACTCTAAAGAAGCCAACCCAAGTCGTGTGAGACGTTCCATGTACGGCATATTATACATACCTGGTATCAGCTTTGTAAACGTCCTCTGGACTGACTCAATAACTTTATTGTCCTTTACCAGGTGAGGTGACCAGACTTGAGAGGCATACTCAACAATAGGGCACCTAGACCGTAAAGGCCCTAACCAACGAAATAGCATCACCAGACAAAAAACAACGTCTGATCACGAGAGGCAACAATAGAGCAAATTTAAGATTAGATTTTAGATTTACACCGAGATCCTTTATTTTATGTTTAGATTCGAGAATAACACCATTTAGACGGTAGGACATGTCCCGTGCTTTAATTCCAATTTTCAGAACCTGACATTTGTCCGCATTTATCGTTAACTGCCACCTAGTAGACCAGTCCTCCACATCGTTAGGGGTAGTCTGGAGAGAAGTGCTATCACAACAATCTATGCCAACATTGTAGTTTTAATTCATCAGCAAATTTTGGTAAAGCTATGGCCCTGAGGGAGGTTTCCAAATCAGAGATAAAAATTACAAATAATAAAGGACCTAATACCGATCCCTGAGGGACACCGCTGGTGACACTAGCATAATATGATTCACATGCACCCACAGATACAGCCTGTTTCCTATCCTAAAGAAAATTCGCAATCCAGTCGAAAAGGATACCCCCAATACCAAATAGAGTAAGCTTGTACAGTAGTTTTACATGGACGAATGAGTCAAATGCTTTGGCGAAGTCTATATATAAATGACGTCAGTTGAGGTTCCGCTTTCTGCAGCCCGAGTCCAACCGTTGAGACACTTGAGTAGCTGAAGAGTAGACGATCTACGTGGAAGGAACCCGAATTGGTCTTTAGGTAGATGATTGTATTTCTGTAGGTATAGAAGGATCAGAGTGATCACGAACAAAACTAAGTATTCGACAGGGAATGCATGTTGACAATATTGGCCTGTAATTGAATGGGCTAGCCGCATTGCCCTTTTTATAAATTGGGGCAATCCACGCAATTTTCCATCAATAATTAGGTAAAATCCCAGAAGTAAGTGACGTTTTAAGAATGAGAAAAAGAGGTTCACAAAGTTAATTAGCAAGCATTTTATAGAAAAAGGCGGAGAAACCATCGGGACAGATTGCCTTACTGTTTTTTTAATTTCTGCAATTTATTAAGAGGCTTGCTTTTCTGGCCTTTTCCGTTATATTCTTCACTGGAGTAAATGTAAATTATTATTAATCAGCATTCAAAAATTAGTTAAAAGGATTAAATAAAAAAAAGGAAGTATGAAGCAGAATTGGCCCGAAAGTGACAGAAGTGTACAGAAGACCAGTTGCGACTAGGTAATCGCAGTCCCTGCTTGTTTTGTTATAACACGCACCTCATGTTGGATGATTCACGTGCAATCCTCTACAGCTCCACCACCTCAACAGACCAATCACCTCTGCTGGCTGTTGGAGTCTGATGACACCTCAAATTCATCGGTCGCCTCGAAAACCTCCGCTCAGCAGACAGTTTCGAATGTTCCGTTGGCTTTGCTGAATTCTAATGGTAATTTTAGATGGTACTATTTTGTACTGATCACTGACGTCGTTTGAGCTAACGAGCTGCGCACCCATCAGCTTTGGCTGTAAATACTGAAACTTATATCTCAACCATGACGTCATAATTGGAGAAATGATTACAAAGCTATAACACATTCCCTATAACTTAATTTTATTCCTTTATAATTTCCTGACATTCATTATGATAATTAATGCCTAGCAATTAACATATGGTATAAAGAATGTTGAGAGGAAAATACAATAAAAGGAGACCTTTTGCTAAAGTGCCTTTATTCGCACTAGACACTTAGGCTTAACGTTACCATTTGTTGTCCCGACAGATGCAATTATTCAGATTACTGCAGATTCCTTCATAATGCCTGTCCTTTTGTTCACATGCCGCTGTGCACTTGTCAGAACCCTTTTCTGTGCAGAGAGTTCTATCACCTGAAAGAAAGAAAAAACGAAATCTATACAGAGTACCGAAAAATACAAACACGCAGGAGATGTCCGTGATGAGAAGGAAATTATCGTTTTTAATGCAGGGTGGCAACGTCACGCTAACAAATCCTCATGCTAAAAGTATAGTCGTTATTAATATGAAACGCCACACACGTCACCGTGGGTTAATTTTGAAAACCCACACCTAACCCTTTTTTACAGGATCCACACAACACCTGCTCCATCACGTCACATTACCAGTACAATTAAAAAATGGCAAACAGTGGTTAGTTTCAACTAAAAAAAAAACTGTTCTAAAATTAAAATAAGTCGATATGTTAGCTTGAAGTCACACTTTCCAATTAAAAGACGTATCGATAGGCAGTTAAGTATTGGTGAGAATCGATAACTGTGAGATTCTCACCAATAAATAACTTATACCACGGTTGGGACATCAAGCTAACTCGTAGTTAATTAAAACGTGTTCGTGTTTGTGTTTTGTGAAAATTGCTTCAATAAAACGGTGATCAATCAGTATCTCGATATGGAGCGGGGAGTGTGTGATAGACAGACGAGTCGTTTGGCTCAACCTTGCGGAGGGAGGAGGGGAGTTATACAGGCGCGTCGGTGGTAAGGTTTAATTATAAAAGCATTTAATGGCGAATGTTTGGAAGGTGTTGTATATGAATTTAATACAAATTTTTCAAATCAAGTGACAAAGTTAAGAACAATAAACAACTATGAACATGAAATTTATAAAAAAAAAGAAAGTAACAAAAAAAAAGAATTAATAATGTGAAAGTAACAAAAACAACAATGTACTTGGAAGAGGTAACTGAGAATGAAATAATACATATTATAACAGAATTAAATAACACTCACGCTACGGGTTTGGATAAAATAAAAACTGAACATATAAAAAAATCAAAAGAAAATACTGCAAAAGTGATATGTAAGTTAATAAATGCAATGATAAAACACGAAGTTTGGCCAGAACAGTTAAAAACTCAAATCATAAGACCAGTACATAAAAAGGGAAATAAAAAGGATTTAAACAACTATCGGCCTATTGCTCAGTTGTCTGTAATTGATAAAATCTTGGAAAAATTTTTTGTTAATAAAATATGGAATTTTTTTGATACATGTAAAAATTTAACATCATCACAATTTGGATACAGAAAAAAAAATGCGCACAAATGATTTATTGTCGGAAATTAATGATCTTATAACAACAGGATTAAATGATGGAAAATATGTAGGAACTGTGTTAATAGATTTACAAAAGGCTTTTGATACTTTCGATAAGAAAATTTTATTAAGGAAATGGTATAATTTAGGCTTAAGAGGGAAAATGTATAATTTAATAAAAAGCTATTTACAGGATAGAAAAACTTTTGTTCAAGTAAAAGGGAAAAAAAAGCTACTCTACTCTTTTGTACTTAATTTACACAAATGATATTGTAGAAATTATAGAGAAAACCAACATTTTTATGTTTGCTGATGATACAGCGTTAATATCTATAAATAATAATTATTGTGAAATGATAGAAAATTTGCAACATGACTTTAATGTAATAAATGATTACTGCATAGAAAATGAACTATTTATAAGTAAAGAAAAAACAATACAAATGGATATTACTGTTCCTAAAATGAAAATTAAAAATAAAATAAATGGATTATAAAACATTATGGAAATTGCAAGAACTTAGGATATGGAAATCAAATTTTTTCTTGTAGTGATAAATGTGTTAAATTAGAAAAAAAAAACATACAATAAAATATGTAGGAATTGAAATTAATAAAAACTGGTCTTTTAAAAATCATATAATAGAAACAATAAAAAAATTAGGAGATTATTCCCAAAAGTCTATAAATTAAGAGAAATTTTAAATAAGAAACAGAAGAAAATAGGTTTTGGGTATCAAGTGTAATTAGATATGGTATTGAAATATATGGACATGCATCAGAATACTTACTGGAAAGATTGCAGAAAATACAGAACAAATTAATAAAAATTTTGTTTGGGAATAAAAATACTGAAGTACAAACAGAAACACTTTTTAAACAAAATAAAATTATGAAAATAAGACAAATTAAAACTTTGGTTATATTAATAAAATATTTTGTTGATAATAGATTTAAAATAAGATCTTCCAGTTTAAGCAAAACAAGAACTATAAAAGATAGTTTTAAATTACCGGCTTGGAAATATTTATACGGTAAAAGAAAACGAGAATATTTCATACCTAACATTTTTAATGATATTCCATTAACTTGTGGAAATAAACAACAATTTAAATTAAGAATACAAGACTAATTACCTTAATAATTAAAAAATAATAATATTTAAAGCTTTTGTAAATAACGTTAAAATTGTTTACAATTTACTTCTGTTGTGTAGTGTTGAGTGTTTGAATTGGCAAAATTTGTAATTATTATTCTTATACGTTTTAAAAATCTGGCAGAAGTTGAAAATTGATCCTTCGGAAATTAATCGTCGTTCTTACATCCACATACAGGCTGAATACGCGGACATGGTGGACCTTTGGCATACCAAAAGAGAACTTAACACACTAAAGGAGGGGAGCATGGCTTCTCTGTTTCGTCTTTACAGGTCTAAAACACGTACGATCCGAAATTTACCACCATTGTCTGTTGGAGCCAACTACGTGACAGAGGATGGCCAAAAGGCGAACCTACTAAACCAGATCTTTATCTCCAACACAGTCTCTGATAATGGGTGCATCCCACCAATGCGGGATACACGCAAAAACCCACTTTTTACCGACCTGCTAACTTCGGTTGAGTTCTTCCCTACACAGGTTAGATCTGTTCTTTTACGAATGAAACCAAGTCACTCCGTGGGACCCGACGGGTTTTCAGCTTTTTTTTATAAACAGGTGTGCTTTTCGATCGCCACACCACTTGCTTTTATTTTTAATCTCTCGTTGAATAATTGTGCTATTCCTAACTTGTGGCGTTCAGCGAATGTTGTTCCCATTTATAAGTGTGGTGACGCCTCAAATCCCCATAATTACCGCCCGATTGCGCTTACCGTTGTGCCTTGCAAGGTCATGGAGACTATTATTCGTTCGGACATGCTGTCTTTTTTTTGAGAGAGGTAGCTTGCTAAACAGTGACCAGTTTGGCTTTTTGCCAGGTAGATCATCGCCACTGCAGTTGCTACTCGCCATGGATTTGTGGACGAGTGCTCTGGATGAGGGAGCTCCCACTGACGTGGTGTACTACGATTTTAAGAAGGCCTTCGAATCGGTGGTCCACTCCAAATTGCTTGCCAAACTCTCACACCTTAATATTGGTGGAAAGTTGCTGGGTTGGCTGGGTGATTTTATCGCGAATCGTAAGCAACGAGTTTTCGTGGATTCCGTGGCTTCTACAGAACTATCAGTTTCAAGTGGTGTACCGCAGGGTTCCGTGCTGGGCCCATTACTGTTTGTTACTTTCCTGAACGACCTGATCCCACCCGGCACGGAGTCCCGTCCTTGCTTTAAATTCGCAGATGATTTGAAATCCTGCACCAATATTACTAGTTTCCAGGATGGCTCTGCACTTATGGTTGACATTCAGTATGTCCACCATTGGTCCATTGTTTGGCAATTGCCTCTCTCACTTGATAAATGTGGTGTCCTACATATAGGCGATTCGAACCCATCCTTCCAGTACGCCCTTGGGACCAGACCATTGAAGCCTATGGACCCCGTAAAGGATCTTGGAGTTTGGTTGATACCCAACCTTAAAGTGTCCTTACACTGTGTGAAAGTCGTGTCGGCGGCATATCGAAGACTTGCTATTGTGAAACGCTGCTTCAAAGCAGCAAATTCAATTACCCTTGTCAGGGCATTTGTGGTGTTTGTTCGCCCACTTCTGGAGTATGCTAGTCCGGTCTGGTCGCCACATCTCCTAAAGGAAGTGGATTGCTTGGAGGCAGTGCAGCGCTCATTCACGTGTGGGCTCTCTGGATTCAGAGGCCTTGAACCAGGTGAACGTCTCCGTAGGGCTGGTTTAGAACCCTTGGAGCTCCGTCGTCTCAAGGCAGACCTCATCCTGGTCTTTAAAATCGTCAAGGGACTCCTACCAATTGACGTCCCCTTCTTCGAACGTCCAGCAAGAGATAGGACTAGAGGCCACTCATATAAACTGCTTAGTCAGCAATCCCACACGGAGTGTCGAAAGAACTTCTTTGCACTGCGAGTGATTGAGCCGTGGAACTCCCTGACCGAGGAGGCTGTCTCTGCAACTACCGTGGCGGCTTTTAAGCGTATTTTGAACACCATGCCCTTGGCACGGTTTCTCAAGCGTTCTTACTGATTAGTTTTTATCTATTTTAAATTTTTTCTTTACATTTTGAACTCTTTTAGCTCTTTTTCTTTTTAAATTTTTAACCTTTTTCTGTGGTGACAATTGGCCGCCCTCCTTTCCCATTCCTTTTCCCTCGTCTGGCGATGCTAACGGGGACCTTCGTGTCCCTGGCAGGTCTAACCAAGTTGGTAAGGCAGGCGTGACCTTTTCCCCTATACCCTTCCACCACCTCGTTTTGGCCATGCTTGTGTTGACTCTTTTTCTTTTAAATCTCTATGCCTTTCACCGTATCTTTTTGCCCTTGGCTCCTTAAGAGCTGCCCTTCTGTGTTTAGGCTGGCAGTAAGTGATTCTTCAGGATCCTTGCCAGACCTGTTGCTCCAGCAACAAATTGTTTTATTATTATTATTATATTATAATCGATTACACTGTGATCCTCCACATGGGGAGGGAAAGTTGCACTATGGTGCGATTTATTATTTTTTAATTTTTTTATTTTTTTATTTTTTTTTATTACTTTAACTTTGTCTTGAAACTCACACAAACTGTTGTATAAACAGTTTCGAGGGTTACTACTGTAACTAATTGAAATAAAATTATTATTAAAATTATTATTATTATTATTATTATTATTATTATTATTATTATTATTATTATACGTATGCCTGCACTGAAATTGTAATGAATAATTTCCATAGAGATGCATGTGTTTTCTGTAATAATTCATCACATTATACACATGCTTGCACCGAAGTTATAACGAATAAATCCCACAGAGATACTCTGTGCAGAGCTAATCGGTACTTCAATTGTTTAGCAAAATATCATCAAAGTGACCGTGCCACTTTATAATCCTCTGTTATAAATGTAAACAGTCACATCACACTCTTTTATGCCCTAAAAGAGTTCAAACGGCAGAAAAAAAACAATTGATAAGTTCAAGGAAGAAGCCAAATATTTAGTCAGATGAATTTGCGGGTCTGTCATTTACGGCTCAAAGAAGTTGTAACAACAAGTCTTACATACCTAACTCGATCATTGGCTTTTTTTTTCTCGCTGGACCCCAGGAAAAAAACAAACAAATTGTAATCACTATTAGTTAGAAAACGCTTCATGATTATTACCGTTTACTGCAATTGTATACTAAATGTTATCTACAACAAACCTGCTGTAATTGGGATTGTTAGCAACAGGAGAAAGATAACTGATGAAAATACAGCAAATTTCGTCATTGTGAAATCCTTTAAAAATTCCTGGTGAAAAATAAATAAGAAACATTTTAAGGTATAGCAAAATGAAACTGCATTGCAAAGATATGAACAAACACCCATCGTATCTTCTATGGACTGGAGTGAGACCAGAGTTAGGAAAAAAACGCACCCAGAAAAATCCTCCCCAAAAAAACGTTCCCAACAAAACGCCCCCGGAACCCCCCCCCCCCCCCCTCCAGGAAATAATGCACCTAGGTAAAACTCCCACCGTTAGGGAAAAACTGGTTTTTGGTACCTCAATTTCCTTACGTAGTAGTAATGTTCAATATTGAGCCGGTTCGCTATACTAGGAAACAGGCTTTGGGCCTATTATAGGCAGGGCGGATAAAAAATTTATTTTAAATTTGTATTTACTCTCATTTTAGTGACTTTCAAAACTTGCTAATGTTCCTTAAAAATCTTGGTGTAGAATTGACTCGACTGCATTAAATTGAGCTTTATGCCTATTGGTGTGAAGAAGCTCTTTGCAGGTATTTCTCACATTTCAGGTTTTTTTTATTTTAGATAAACCTAAGCTAAGTTTCATATTAATTCTAAGATGCTTTCGTTTTCTCCCACAGTTAGTTTCTGTTTCGTTATTTGCAGCTTTTTTCCGCCATCGCCGCCGTAGTAAAATGCCAAGTTAGCCGACGTGAACAGAGAAGGATCCAAACAGTTTGATCAAGATCGTATCAAATTTAACTATTCTGTCGGGTGAACGGCTACGCTGCCATGAAAATGTAGTTAACAATTTTACGCGTGATATATGGAGACCTTACTTAATGTTCTTCAAGGTTCAATGAAATGTTTTTATCGTATTTAGTGAAGACTAAAAATAAATAAACCAAAAAAGAGCTAAGTCATTTTAGAATGTCATTAAAATGTTGAGATGCAAACTAAATTCCACAGGTGGACTTTAACGTGACGTCACGTTAAACGCTAACGTCACGTTTTCAAACCCCAAAACAATGGATTCTGAGAAAAGGGAGAAGTAATTCGTGTGTATGGTGATTTGAGAGGGTGTGGGGAGACGGAAGAAGCAGGCATGGAAGGGTGGGGGTTGGGTACTTAAGGTGTCTCTCTTAAATGTTTGGGGTAGGGGGAGATGGCGGAAGACATAAACGGATTAGCAACTTTGTATTCAAAGGTCTTTATTGTAGTAAGTGAAGACCAGAAAACAAAAAAGGAGCCAAGTAATTTTTAAAATGTTAGAACCTAGATGGGGGGAAAGGGGAGTAAGTGCGTAAGTGATGACCAACAAAAAAATTGCCACGTCATTTTAGTGAAATTATGAAATAAAATTCACTCGTAGTAACTCAATAGCCAAGGTCAACCAACCCATCTCACTAAGAGTAACCATGTCATGGACCATACTGCATTTTGAGCTTTTCGAAGTTTGTCTAAGGTTAATAAATGGATAACAATCATTCTATTTCAGTGCAGCCTAACAGAAATATATATTAAACCCTCTGTTGAGTAACCAATTCGGTTTAACCTACCGTAACATCATATTATTTCAATTGGATGAACACAATACTAAACAGAAATTAAAAACGGACATCCAATTGTTGATGCGCAGATACGGCAGCAGATAACTGGACAGACAAACAGAAAGTTCGGGGGTGGGAGGGGAGGGATGATCAACATGCAAAGTAACCCATTTTTTTAGATTGCTTTTTTTGCCCACAAGATTATTACTTAGAACCAAAGCATGCTGTTTTATAATTCCACTATTAAGATGAATTTACTATTACAATGAATTTGCCTATTTCTTACCTTTTATGAGGTGTTCTTCTGTCTACTGTTTGATTCTGACTTTCTGCTACGTCCTTTTGGTCCAATGACGAGTCGAGAAGATTTGTATGGCTTTCCCTCGTTCAGCATGAGGTTCTTTTATTATCTATACACAGTTGCTCATTAGTTAGAATCTATTCATACCAAAGCAAATGAATGCCAATTTAGTATGAAATAACTAGATGTATGTGAGTCATCGTTGAAGAGGAAACGGATAATAAACTTCTTACGAATATAACGATAGCTCATTACCAAAAATTCTTTTCTCCTCTTTCGGATTTTTCTGATGAAGTTTACTTTTTTCTCCTAAGGCTCTGTTTGCCCTAGTCAAAGCCGCTCCTTCACAAAGCCATTTAACATCTTCCTGTATTTTTTTGCTAAGTTGGGTGGATTAGTTTTTGTTTTATAAACTGCCAAAGGACTACTAACAGATTTGTGCAGTAATTAGAACATAAATCTGTTGGTAGTTTTTTGGCAGCTCATAAAAAAAAACTAATCCACCCAGCTTGGTAAAAAATTCCAAAGGATGTTAAATTAGCCCTGCCATTTCCTTTACACCCTAACTGGTGTTCAAACCACTTATTATTATTATTATTATTATATTAAATGACTTTGTGAAGAAGGGTTTTTTTTTTATCTGACTAGAACAAACAGAGCCGTAGGGGAAAAAAAGTCAAATTCATCAGAAAAATTAGAAAACGAGGAAAAGAATTTCTGGTAACGGATACGTTTAGACTTTTTGAAGGTTTTTCCAGAACGGTTTGTCCTATCAACATGCGGTAAGAGTGGTGTAACGCTCTCAAAAAAACGCTTCGAGTGACGTACTTGATTGCCAAAATCCGTTAAAATTTGAAAAAGTTGTACCGTTACCATAAATTCTTTTCCTCTTTTTCCAAGAATTTGAGATTTTCTACTTGCCGTTGAAAATATTACACTACCTGTAAATTTAATTGCATTCAGTTCCTGAGTGCTTGTTACCCTGGAGGATTCAAAACTCTCTCGATACGCCCAGCTGAACCGCCCATCTGCGCATGCGCCAGCACGTGCAGACCCTCCATAAATGGTATTACGGCGTTAGCCAACCATCTCTTTTCCTCCAGCCTCCGGCTGCGACACACCGCTATGTTACCCTCCCGCTTCGACGTTCGCCGAAAGACACCGTTCGCCGAAAGATCCCTCCCTGATGTTTCTTCTTCTTCTTCTTCTTGCCGTATTTCACATCTGACTTCACTTTTCTACGCTAACGTGGAAAACCATAGAAGATGATTCCTCATCGTTGAACTGGTTCCCTTCACAGCACCTGATGGATGCCCATGTTCGCCGAAAGTCTCTTTGCCTGCTTGAAGTACAAGCCTTCCACCCTTGCCGATTTTACCTTTCGCCGAAAGTCAAGCCTTCGCCGAACACCACAAGCTTTCGCCGAACGTTAGCTAGCCTTCACCGAACGCAACCTTCGCCGAAAGCCACTAATCTTTCGCCGAAAGACACTTGCTTTCGCCGAACACTACCTTCGGCGAAAGGGGAATATTACCACCAGCCTCTGCTCACCGAACCCTTTGCTTTGCCATTGGCCAAACACAACTTTGCTGCTCTATCTACCTTTTTGATGATTGATCCATCTGAATTACAAGATGGGCCATGCTGCTTTCCTTCATGATCGTCGCCTGCCCTTTCCTGGACCTCCTGGACAACGAACGGGGTCGACTTTTCCATTGTTTTCCATTTTCGTCATCGTTCCCTTCTTCCGCATGGCATTGCACGTCTGTTAAGTGATAAGTTTGTACTCCCGTCCGGTGCTATTCAATTCTTGCAGGAGGTACAGATGTATGACAGGTTTTAGATTTGGGGTTTGAATAACATCTCTGTAATGTGCGGTGCAATGGCAACCGGACCACTGCACTGCGACTGAGGTTGGCGCTAGTGACCTCGTTGTCAACGCACCATTAAGCTTCAATTCCCCCCCCCTTGTCTCCCGCTTATGGGAATGGTAAATTTCCCTCACCGAACTCTGGCCCTGCCGAACATACGGCCTTTGCCCTTCTCGAGCCCTCGCCCAACCTTCGGCTATCTCAATCTTCTACTTATGTACCACCCATGCCGTTGCTAGTATCCTCCGACGAAGCTGATATGTACTATCGGCTATGTCCTTCGCCTTCTGGTTGTGTGTCTTCTGTAACAGTCGTATACGTCGATCAAGTGTTATGGCTTCGTTCTATTACGCCTGCAACCTTTTGGCTATGCATATGCACCGATAGTTTTTTTTTCCGTGCTGACTTTCACTGAACAACATGACTTCGGACCGACAGGGCAACGGACTGAATGACAGATCTTACAGTAGTTTTCCAGCCACTTCGCTACACTGTAGTGTAGTTTACATGGCATTTTCCTCAAGCTCTCGTCATAGACGGCTCGCCTCTCTAGATGAAACACCAGCCCGCCAATATTGCATAAAGTTCGTCGAAAAAATCCCAAAACCACATTTTCAACGAACACAATTAGGCAATGAAAATCCTTCCCGGAACCTTCACCGCAAGCTCAAGGGATGAAAAACTACACCATTAGTCAAGTCTTCGCCAAACACTCAACCTTCGCCGAATGCAGCTGGGCTTTGCCGAACGTACTCGAGCCAAGCCTTCGCCGAACGCAATAGGCCTTCGCCGAACGCTCAACCTTCGCCGAACGCATCTAGCCTTCGCCGAACGTAAGCAGCCTTCGCCGAACGTTCAACTTTCGCCGAACGCATCAAGCCTTCACTGAACGCAGGCAAACCTTCGCCGAATACAGAAAATTCTTATCCCAACAAGAACATTAATGTACGATCGTCCACGATCGTACCATGCTGAAAACACCGGCTCTCGTCTGATCACTGAAGTTTTGCAGCACCAGGCCTGAATTATACTCGGATGAGTGACTACCTGGGAATACTGGGTGCTGTTGCCCTCTGCACCCCCCCCCCCCCTTGTCGAACACACTACCCTTGACTCTGTCACAATGGACTCCTCTGTTCGACCCCTTCATCACCTCCGGCCAGCCCTGTGCCTGTAAACCCCTGCATCCTAACCACTGCCCACACAACCGTCACGACAACATATTACGAAAACGTCATTATGTGCACCCCCTTTGAAACTTATCAGCTTTTTAAAATTCGCTGCTTTCCAGCTTGCGGTAACTCTACCTTACCATGTCCTGACTTCCAGTAAATGATATGAATCCAACTAGTTTTTCCATGATTATATAGGTTGCCTCTTCATAACTCTGTTCTTGCTTCATTCTCTGTGCTCATCCTTCGATTACTCCACAAGCACGTCCCTTGCCACGCCTCATCCACGGAAATTGCTTCAACCTGTCACACCCTTGGACAACGAACTCCGTTCACTCCTCAAACTTCTCGTCTCGGCCACGGGTGTCCCTCGTCCTGACACGACTCTGGCATCCGCTGCTGCATACACTGCCACCTGTCCCATTCTAGCTGACCTACCCTTAAACCATGTTGGATGTTCTCTACATTCCACCACTGTTTTCGTCCAGATTGATTCCACGTCTCATGTGTAAGTCATGTTACTTACCACCTTCTTATCTGCCGCCTTTCTCACGCAGCCACGCTCAATTGTGCCATGTCTGACTGTTAACACGTATTCAGTTTTCATGACTCGCGATTGTAATGGGAAGCGCTCTCTAAGCCATTAACATCATTCACGGTTGACTCGTCTGCTAATTAAAATCATGTCAACTTCTCTTGACCACTCTGGGGCTCATCTCATCAGTGGCCAACCCACGTCTTGAGGGCTGAACCATTACCACATCATCATTATTGATGATCCACTCTAACTTAATCTCAACCACCTCGTCTTCCTAGCAATCTACTTCTAGTTGTGCTAACTATTTACCACCTCTGCACATCGTTCACGATGGTTGTCTCCCCTTTTCAACTCTATGTTGTGGCCGTCTCTCCTTCCCGCCTTAGGGCTTTTCACCTGCCGTGACCCTCTACCCATCTCCCGCGCTGGGGTTCTTCGTCGGCCCGGATAGACCCTGGTTTTTCCTGCGCTCCTCACAGTTCCCTGGTTACCGCTCCGCATCCATGTCACCCAAAGTCCGTGGCGGTAAATCACCGTCCCTCGTCAGGGGTTGGGACCCAAGAACTGCCCGAAGACCAGATGTCTGCAAATGTGCGAGGATTGTATCTTCAAAGAAACGTCACGACCCACACACAGCGTGTCAACGTCACCGTCATTGTGACTTCAACAATGACCCCTGTTCGATATGCCTAACCATATCTCTTTCTGACTGGCCACTGATCCAACTGTACAACAAGAAATCTCTAGATCGGTCAACTCAGATGAGAAACAAAAAAGCCCGTGAATGTACGACGCCATCAAATGAAGTTCCCTCTGCCTCAATTCAACCCATTATGAAACCATCCACTATTCCGGCAATTGTCACCTCCTCATCTTCCTACCTGGACCCTTCTACGGTCACCGGGGAAACGAACACTTCTTCTACTCCTAACCCGTCGTCATTTGGGCTTGACGCAAGTCCCTTTCCTGCCAACCCCCTTTCGAACTATAGTGACTGTAGTTTTCTCTTCAACGTAACTGCACAGAAACTTGATCTCAATGAAAAGGAAATGAATCGCCTTCGACAAAACTGTGAGCCCATTGCATCTCACTGCGCTGGCCTTGAAACCAAACTTGCTAATGCCCGGAAACTGATCGACGCTTATAAACTGAACATACAGAACTTAACGACCAGCAACACGAAAATGCGACGTAAAATTGAGCTTTCTGATGCCAGACTCCGACGCTTATCTCCTCTACCCATTTCAACTTCTCGTCAACCCATCGTCAAAATTCACAGGCCTGCACTTCCACGTAAGCCTATTCGTCTCACCACTCGTGGCACCCAGACAATTGAAACCACTTCCAAGATGGAATACATCGTCGGGAACACCGTAATTCCAGCTGACGTTCACCTTTACAACCCCATCGACCATCAACCCGTTCTTCCCGAACTCGCTCGAAGAGAACACCACCAACTGGCACAAGAATGGATCCGTGCAAACCAAGCCATGCCTAAGGAGTCCTATGTCGCCCGCCAAGTTTGGCAATGGGACAACGCCACAACCTTCATTCCTGCTATCCGGGAGATGCGTAGAATGTCCCTTACCCAGACTAGAAAACTTCCATGCCTGGCTTGCCGCTCCTCTGCCAAGGGCTACGGTTTTACTTTTACTACAAAACCATAAATCATAAATTCTACATATCAACTACCTTCACATACTTCAGACCGGAATGACGTCTCTCATTGACACCACTTGATGACCCTGCGATTCCTCATTCCTCACCACTCCATTCCGTTCGATGTTAATCAACCCTTCAATCAACCACCCTATACATAAAAAAAAAAAAAAAAAAAACAATGCCAAACTTCCGCCATTGTCATCATTCCTCTACCGCTGACAATATTCATCACTCCGTCAGTGGAAGACGTCTAAGCCGCTGAAGCCGACCCCCTCGGGACTGCCCGCATAATGAACGGCCGAAACGAATCTCTCCAGGATGGTCTGTCAACCTAAACATTCTCCTGACTTTCCGCAAACCAGAATCATGCCACCATCATTAAAGCATACGAGACCTTCCGACACACTCTTTTCAAGGACAATCTTCCAGATCCCTGATCACTTTCGACCACCTGAACTTCAAATCTTTCTAGTCCGTTCCGACTACAACACAACTAAGAGCTCTGATCCGGAAAGGCGGAACCTGATACCAACCTCTTCATTCCCTCATCAGATTTCTTGAACTTCACCAAGGCGTCTACACTCCAGGAAAACCTCCCGTTATCGTACCCGCAGCACTGTCCAATCTCTCATCCGCATAATCGTGCACAAGCTAATCCCAACCTGTCACAACAGTAGCAACAACATTCCTCGGGACCACATTATCCGTACTGTTGTCCCCAAAGACATTCCTCGGGAATCAACTGCAACCAACATCTGGGCTACTAACCTGCAGTCATCATGTACACAACCACCTACGCTCTGTACATTGGACGGAGTTAACCTTCATGACCGACTTTCAGGTAACATCTTTTTTCTTTTTAAGCTTACTTTACGAACCTACCCCTTCCTCTCTTTTAAATGGAATCAAAACTCTCCGTTGACGATAACCAGTTTCTCCCCACCCTGCAGTACTTGCCTAAGTTAAACTGCTTGAGATCTTGGGTCTGATGCGTCTCGCACCTCAGACTATATCAAATCTCTGGGACCCAGCGAACCCCCTTGGGAACCCGCCATGATGGTGCCCGCCACCTATATTGACGAGGTCAACTGTAAATGCAATTAAATTTACAGGTAGTGTGATATTTTCAACGGCAAGTAGAAAACCCAATTTTACCTGGAGGGAGGTCAAAATTGTTTTCTATTGCCTAAAGAAAATATACACTACCTGTAAATACCCACCCAACCTCCCCTCTGGAGTCACCACATGGCTGACATATCTGGAGGAAAAGTAGATGGTTGGCTAACGCCGTAATACCATTTATGGAGGGTCTGCACGTGCTGGCGCATGCGCAGATGGGAGGTTCAGCTGGGCGTATCGAGAGAGTTTTGAATCCTCCAGGGTAACAAGCACTCAGGAACTGAATGCAATTAAATTTACAGGTAGTGTATATTTTCTTTAGGCAATAGAAAACAATTTTGACCTCCTCCCAGGTAAAATTGGGTTTTTTATTTTTAAGGTTGTAATTGTCCCAGTCAAAAAAAAAATGGGTACATACCATTTAATGCCCAGATGCAAAATTTCAACAGTGTCTTAGTGTCTTTGTAATCCTATTCCAAAGAATTCTAATACATTTACATGCTATTACTATGTGAATGTGTTAGAATTGATTGGAATAAGATTACAGAGAGACTATTCAGCCCAGCTTGCTGAAATTTTGCATTTGAATATTAAATGGTACTGTGTCGAAGGTATTTTTTCGTGTGACTGGGACAATCACAACCTTAAAAATAAAAATAAATCTTAAATTCGTTAGAAAAAGAGTTCAATATTTTCTGGTAACGAGTATAACTTTTTCAAATTTTAATGAATTTTTAAAATCAAGTACATCTTCGAAGCGTCTTTTTGAGGGTTATGCAATGCTGCTTACCACGTGTCGATAGCGCAAACCGTTCTCGAGATATCTTCGAAAAGACTGAAAAAACTATACTTGAAAATAAGTGAGTTATTTTGGAGGAAAAAATATGGCCACCCTGGGGATCAAACCCATGACCTACAGGAGTGAAGAGTAGAGCCTTCGCCGCACACCCAACATGAATATAACGTAGGTACTTGAAAATAAGAGTGTTATTTGGTCTTTGGCGATTTAGAACTGACATGGAAAAAATGGGGACTCTGGGGATCAAACCCAAGATTTCTGGGAGCGAAGACCAGAGATTTAGGCGTAGACCCAATGGGAATATACAGTAGATACTGGAAAATAAAGGTGATATTTTAGGATCTGGAGACTTAGCATTGAAAGAAAAAAATACAGCCACTCTGGGGATAGAACCCACCAACCTCGGTACTGAAAGTTAGCATATTATTGCAGAACCGAATTTGACCTGTACAAAAGGATTGAAAGTAATTTGCCTTAACATAAGGTACCCAGAATGGACGGCCATTTTGTTCTGTTTCAGTCAGGAAAATGGCCGCCAAGAATGGACTCTACCAAATTAAATCAAGAGTTGTCATTGGTCAAAATATGTATCTTATCCTGCCATTGGTCAGTTTCGATTGTGCAGAAATTAGGCAGCCATTTTGTTTGGCTTTTGTCAATGTTTTAGTTTTGAAATTGGGTTGTAATTCCAAAAGGTGGTGGGTAGTTAGGTTTTAAAAGGGAATTAATAGCCAGGGATTTTTGAGCAAGATCACATGACCAGTCAGTGTGTGTTTGTCTTTTAGGCTGAGTAGGTGTCTAGGGCAAGAGTAGCAACAAGATACCATGGGTCTAACATTGCCAAAAGGGTAATATTTTGGGTTTTGGGGGGGGGACCCCCTTTGACCCACAATTTCAGTCACTAGCCAAAAACATTCACACCCCCTCCGCCCCCCCCCCAAAAAAAATCCCAAATCCAGTCAAACTAACACCAACAATGTCTGGAACCTCAATGGGTCCTCTTTAACTCCTGCTTAATTCAAAAAATCGTTCAAAAGTGTACCCAACATTGCCTGGAACACTTGGCTCCTCTACCTTCCTAAATGCGCCTCAAATTCAATAAAAAAAACAAGCCAAAATCATTGTCTGGGGTGCCAATTTTTCCCATTTATTCCCTAAATTGTATATCCCCTAACTGTCTTATCAAGCCTTTTACAGGACCTTCTCAGGACCTCTTGAAATTATAATCTAGTAGCCAAATGCCGATTTTTGGCCTAACCTAAAAAAACAGTCTGCACAAAATTTTTTGCGCAGAGATGTTCTACAATATGTCCCTACTCCAAAACATAATGATGCCACCTTGGCACCCTTGGGGAAGTCAAGATGGCGTCCAAAATGGCTACAACAAAATGGTTTTTTGCTTCTGGTGTCTAAACCGTTCATCCGATTGAAAATTAACTGGTTACCAATTATGTTTAGAATAAAATTTCCTTTAAAAAAGGTGTAACGTGTGTTCAATGTAGAAGCCAAACTTGAAGTAGTTAAACCT
>JAHWFP010216739.1:47781-73002 GCA_023313725.1 Lithobius niger | reverse complement strand
CACCGGGCTTTGACGCCCTTGACTTATATATGCTCCGGTCGGATCCATAGCTCCACCGGACAACCAATCAGCTCGTGAGTTCGTTAACCAATCCAGGTCATGGTTACAAAGTGTTCACCAATCGTGGCCAACAATACTTGGCCACGTTCTCCTGCACGTCCGCTCGTGGTTTTGGCGCAAAACCTGAAAGTCCTTGTCGTTGGACAGGTGATTTTGGCGCCAACAAGAGTCAACCACAACACAACAGCACACAGGTAGGTACGAGAGTGAGCCAATGTCCGTTACAAAGGTTCTATTCGTACGTTTGGTAAAATTAATCCTTCTTGCCGAAAGTCGTTATTTAATTTATTTTAAGCCGTTAACGCTTGTTACATACACAATTCCTAACTTTAAACAGCTGTAGTACCCGTTCTAATTCAGATAAATGGACGTGATTAGGCTTAGATGAAAGATGAAATCGTATATTTTCCAACAAGGGTAATTAAAACTATTTATATTAAATAGGAGCTAAGCTACGGCAGTTTACCTACGTTGTAGCGCTGTGCTTTTCGCTCTAATTTACCACAAGTACGATCTTTAAACAGCTGCAGCACCCGTTCTAAGTCAGATAAATGGGCGTGATTAGGCTTAGATGAATGCTGACGATATATAATTTCCAACAAGGGTAATTAAAACTATTTATATTAATTAGGAGTTAAGCTACGGCAGTTTACCTATGTTGTAGCGTTGTGCTTTTCGTTCTATTTTACCACAAGTTCCATCCTTAAACTGCTGCACCAACCGTTCTAATTCGATAAATGAACATTATTAGGCTTAGACGAATTCCAACAAGGGTAATTAAAATGACTTATATCAATTAGGAGCTAAGCTAAAATAGTTTTTCTGTGGTGTAACACTGTGCATTTTGCGCTATTTTACCACAAGTTCCATCTTTAAACTGCCATAGCTTAGCTTCGAATGAATATAAATAGTTTAGTTGCCCTTGTTGGAAAATATACATCTTCTTCTTTCGTCGAATCCTAACCACGTCCATTTATCCGAAGTAGAACGGATAGTGCAGCAGTTTAAAGATCGAACTTGTAAAGTAGAGCGAAAAGCAGTGCGCTACAACGTAGGTAAACTGATGTAGCTTAGCTCCTAATTAATATACATCGTTTTCAGTACCCTTGTTGGTAAATATACATCTTCAACTTTCATCTAAGCCTAACTACGTCCATTTATCCGAAGTAGAACGGGTAATACAGCAGTTTAAAGATGTAACTTGTGGTAAATTAGAGCGAAAAGCAGTGCGCTACAACGTAGGTAAACTGCCGTAGCTTAGCTCCCAATAATATAAATCGTTTTAATTACCCTTATTAGGAAATATACATCTTCATCTTTCATCTAAGCCTATTACGTCCATTTATCCCAATAATAACGGGTACTGCAGCTGTTTAAAGTCAGAATTGTGGAAGTAACGTGCTAACGGCCTAAAATAAATTAAATAACGAATTTCGAAAAGAAGGACTATTTTTACCAAAAATATGAATAGAACCTGTTTTGAAGGAAATTTTATTCTAAACAGAATTGGTAAACGGTTAATTTACAGTCGGAAGAACGGTTTAGACGCTAGAAACAAAAAAACATTTTTCGTCGCCATCATTATGTTTTGGAGTACGGACGTATTATAGAACATCTCTGCGCAAATACATTTTGTGTAGACTATTCTTTTGGGTTTTTGTGCGGGCTGCCGGACTATAAGGAATGTACCCATCTCTAATTTGGGGTTACCACTGTCATTTCTTGATGCTTGAAAAAAAAATTGGTTGTTAGCTGACTTGAACCAGCAGTCCCGTGCTTTATAGACCAGAAACCTACCTCTGAGCCATTGCAGACAGACATGTCAGTCTTGCTGCTATGAATGGTACCTTAAGTACTGTCATTCTTCATGGCGTGGAAAACGAAATTTGGATGGAGCACAAATTGTTCTTGATTAATCTCCGAAAAGTCTATACGTATCCGTTAACCAGAATTCTTTTCCCCTTTTTCGGATTTTTCTGATGAATTTCATTTTTTTCTCCTAAGGTTCTGTTTGCCCTAGTCACATAAAAAATAAAACCTTTCTTCACAAAGCCATTTAACATCCTCCTGAATTTTTTTTACTAAGCTGGGTGGATTAGTTTTTGTTTTATAAACTGCCAAAGAACTACTAACAGAATTGTGTACTAATTAGAAAACAAATTTGATGGTAGTTCTTTGGCAGCTCATTAAAAAAAACTAATCCTCCCAGCTTGGTAAAAATAAATTCAAAAGGATGTTAAATGTCTTTGTGAAGGTTTTTTTTAATGTGACTAGGGCAAACAGAGCCTTAGGGGAGAAAAGTGAAATTCATCAGAAAAATCTGAAAAAGGGGAAATGAATTTCTGCTAACGGATATGTATAGACTTTTCGAAGATTTATCAAGAACAATTTGTGCTCCAAACAGAAAAAAATGTCAAATTCATCAGAAAACGAGGAAAATAATTTCTGGTAACAGATACGTTTAGACTTTTTTGAAGATTTTTCCAGAACGGTTTGTGCTATCAACATGCGGTAAAAAGCGGTGTAAAGCTCTCAAAAAGACGCTTCGAGAGATGTACTTGATTGTCACAATCCGTTAAAATTGAAAAAGTTGTGCCGTAGAGTCGGCTGTTACATTCACTTTTTCTACCTAAATAATTATATTGAGACACAGCAAAGGAATTAGTAAACTAACTACACATATAATTGAGTTCAGAAGATGACACTTACTTGGCCGAGCGAGAAACAATACAATGTCTTTTCGGTTTTGTTGTAAAATTTAATTTTGAATATTTTTCGTAACCACTTCACATATGTGATTTCTGCCCTGTGCTCTAGTTATTAAGCCACACACTAGTGTATCGACCGCCAAGATTCAATGCCGACATTAACGTCCATCCTGTTCAGTTAAAATATACTATACGAGCATTATTAACTAATGCCAATGTTATTCTATGCTGTGAGATTATCGCACGCAAATGGAGAGTGTGCAACGTTTATGTGTCTATGCTTGCTTGTTGCTGTTATTAATGGTTCACATTTCCTTACGTAGATGCCACCTTCTCTTTCTACCCTCATGAATATTTATCATGAAGGGGTCATGAAAAGCAATGATTCATGATATGTCATGAGTGTCATGATTGTTATGTTGTCATGATGTAGCATCATAATAGGGTCATGACAAACAATGATTGTCATGATTGTCATGATGATGTTGGAATCTGTCACGATGCAGCATCATGACAGGATCATGATAAACACTAATTATTAAACAGAACGGAAAATCAATGGCTCAAGAAGAGTCAAAGTTTGACAGCCAATGTCAAGTAAGGCTCAGCGGTACGACCTCGGTCATAAGTTGGTTTCAAAGGTAGTGGCTTCGATTCCCTACTCAGGCAGTCTCACATATAAGTCCAAAGGGCAACATAAATAGGTTTACATCTGTATTTTTTTAAACACAAATTATGACATGACCGTCATGATTATGTTGTACCAAATAGTGAGGGTGCGGGATGGCAGAATAAAGGGTTGGAAGTCCAGGTATGGAGATAGCTATAGTTTTCTTAATTGCCCAAAATTGTTTTACTAAGAGTGGTACAGAAAATTTGTCCAACTTCTCCCCATACTCGTTTCTGTGTGAGCTTTGGAAAAATGTGTATATTCTTAGTTAGGTAAATGTTATTTTATAGTTTGTCCTTAGTTTTAAAGAAGTTTTTTAGTTGTTGTGTAATCTCTTAGCAGGCCTACGTTTACAATTCCTAATTTATTCAAGATGCCTTTGTTTTATGCACAAATGTATTACTAAAAAAAAATTTCCACTGCTATTTATTTTGTATTTTTGAAATTAAAATTAATATTTACGTGCAATTAATATTTTGTTAGCGAAGCCATACACTCCAATTGCATGTGATCGAACCCTAGCATACAAATTCATCAGTTTACGAGGGTTCGGATATTCCTAACAAAATATCGACGTGTACTTTAAAATTTCAGTGTTGGTCGATAGGTAGGTCTAAATATTTAAAGTGCATGACAAATTCAACACTCGTACAGTTTTTATCACATTTTTCATTACCATAATTGTCTATAAAAAATTATAACTACTCTGGACATTAAAGTTATTCATACGCACGAATAATTTCCCTGATCCCTCATCGTGACGTCATAAACGAAGTATCGGCCTTATTGGCTCTTCGAGGTGGTTTTTCTGCCGAATCCGCCAACTAAAGATAACGGGCTTACAGTTTTTCTTCGCTAGGATTATTTTTTGGCCGAGCGAACTAAACGAGAGCGGTCTAATACTCGACTGAATTTGAATTTTGTGTATCTGTGTGTTTGTCTGTTTGGGACACAATAACGTTTGCAGTTCTGATTTTGTTGCAACTTCGTGACAGGGAAGTTTCGGTGCATGAAATCCAAGAGTTAGAAGATAAATTTCCTATCTGAAACATTTTCGGAGTTATTGGCTTATCTAGCCAATGGTAAACACGACTATCACCGAAAATATTTCAGGTAGGAAACAATTTTCGACAGAGGCGATAAGGGAGCGTAATCTGTAAGGCTAGTGGCCCCGAACCAACATAAAACCATTTTACATAATATACCAAAGGGAAGGTTATTCTAGTGTGAAGAATACAGAAAATCTCAGAAGAGTACACCAAATCTTGTACGTGGTGGCAGAGCTAATCAGATGTAGTATAGATCGTTGTTGGATTCGCTGTTAGAGCACTGGGCGGAAATCATCTAAGGGAGCACAGAGAAGACATCATACAGGTGAAGTGGTTATGAAAAATATTCCCAATGAAAGTTTATAACATAATGGAAAATACATGTAGCATCTCTCGCTCGGCCCAGTAAATGTGATCTCCACAACTGAATTATATGTCTAGCTGTAAAGATAATTAACATAAATGGTAGAGATGATCGTGACATACAGTGTCCCCACTAAGCTAAAAGAAGTCACTCGATTATAACTAATAAAATCCTGATCGGCTGGTATATAGCTTAGCAACACCCTTGACAATGCAAGCTTGGTGACTATGCTCATTAACATGCTGAAACAACGAGTCAGTTCCTAAGAAACTGAAGCAATTTTGATGGAAGTGACGTTTGAGGTCGGATGGGTTATAGTCTTCTATACAGCATGAGTTGGGAAGACTTTAACTACGACTTTGTCCATCCATCCTTCCGTTGCCTTTTTCAAATCCGGAACGGTGCCAGATAGAGATAACCGGTTTTCACAATTAAATTCTCTTGGAAGTTCTCCATTGCCCATTGTTAAACAGACGACTGATGCGGGAGTCACGGTTAACTGCAAACTAGATTTTTCCAGCCACTGGGCGAAACCTGCTGCCTTGGGCCACAGTAAATGTTATGTTATACTCAAATGTTTTCCACACAGTAATTCTTCAACCCTCGTCAGAGCCTTAAAAATGAACGTCAGGCCTGTTATGGAGTGGTGTGGTCACCGTACTTAAAAAAAAGATATCAATATAATAGAGTTGGTCCAGAGGAAGTTCACCAAACGTCTTCCGGATAAGCGTGGTGAATTGTATCCGGATCGTCTGCGGGCGTTATCACTTGCTAGTGTGGAGTTACTCAAGATCAAATGTTTGGCCATCGAAAAAACGGCTAAGTCCCACACACGGTCAAAGTGTCGGGGCTCAAAAAGATATCCACCATTAGATTCAGCGTTCAAAAATTAGTTTTTTTTTTAAACCGGAAGTATGAAGCGAAAGTGGCCCACAGGTGACCAGAAGTGGCCGAGTGAACCCATCATCTATGGATTGGTACCAGATAGAGACAAACGGTTTTCACAATTAGATTATCTTGGAAGTTCTCCGTTGACCATTGTTAAACAGGCGACTGATCTGTGAATCACGGTTAACGGCAAACCGGATTTTTTACAGACTGTGCAAAATTAGCTGCCTTGGGCAACAGTAAATGTTATGTTATACTCAAATGTTTTCCACACAGTGGTTCTTCAACCCTCATCAGTGTCGTCAAAATGTACGTCAGGCCTGTTTTGGAGTGTTGTTTGTTGGTGTGGTCACCTTACTTTAAAAAAGATGTCAATATAATAGTAGCGGTCCAGAGGAAGTTCACCAAACGTCTTCTGGGTATGTGTGGTAAATCGTATCTGGATCGTCTGCGGGCATGTCACTTGATAGTCTGGAGATACGCAGGATCAAATGTGATCTAATAAAGTATTTTAAGTTATTGCGTAACGGCACCTACCAGGATGATGGTGGTCCGGTCTCTGGGAAGGTTGTAAAACAAGGGGCCATGAATGGCGGATCGATTGGCCTAGAGCACATACAAACCTCAGGCACTACTCGTTCTTGCCCAGAGTTGTGCGGATGTGGTATGCACTCCCAAACAGAGAAGCATCGGACGAAAGTCTAACTGGAAAAATCGTCTAATGGGATAATTGTCTCATATCTGCATAAAAAAAATCTGTAAAATCATCTAAACGAAGTATTGTATAATGGATAAACGTCTGAGTAGACAATAATATACCTGCGGTTTCTGATGTTATATGTATAGCCACAGCGAGCACGTCAGCGCGAGCGAGGCAGGGACATTTAGACGATTTTCCATTATACGAATTTCGTGTTAGATGATTTTCCGTTATGCTGTTATACTGTATACGTTCTTTCAATTATGCGACTTTCCAGTTAGACGATTACCCCTCGTCCCTCCAATAGCCAGTATTATGGAAGTTAACAGTGTTTC
Organism: Lithobius niger; assembly: GCA_023313725.1. NCBI lineage: Eukaryota > Metazoa > Arthropoda > Chilopoda > Lithobiomorpha > Lithobiidae > Lithobius > Lithobius niger. Next base: position 66,228 of record JAHWFP010216739.1, on the reverse strand, counting down.
CACTTTTAAACTCCGACTTGATAGGTTTTGCACTGTGTTTTCACATGTTTTTTTTTTTTTATATATATATATGACTCCGTGTGTTTATGACTAGGACTTTTCAGTCCGGTTGTATTTTTTTTTTTTGGGGGGGGGGGGGGGAGACTTTGTGTAAGAGGCTTGCTCTTCTGGCTTTTTCCGTGATATGCTTCACTGGAGTAAATGGTAATTATTCTCATAATAAGAATACGCAAAACCAAAAAGTTTGTAACAGCCAATTACAGGCGAATTTTCGGTGGCCAATTTTCTGCCACTTCTTCAGGCCAAACCCAGAGTTCTGTTCGCAAAATCCCTCTGCTAAACGAGCAGACACTTGCATACCCAAAAATTATGCAGCTTGCCAGTCCACCAACTCGAAATCCAGTGGAAACCATTCCTAACAAAAACACAGGAAGAAGGCAACATCTGCAACAGCTGGTACTGCCCTATAGGAGCTAAGACCCACTGAGAAAAACGCCTAATTCAAATTTGTTTTTTCCGTTGACGTTTGTTGTTGCTGTTGCGAACAGAACTCTGGGCGTGCCTGAAGAAGTGCCAGAAAATTGGCCACCGAAAATTCGCCTGTAATTGACTGTTATGAAATTTTTGGTTTTACGTATTCTTATTGTGAGTATTTTCCCTAAATCCAAAGTAAAACGGCAGTGATGTCGATCTATAAGATGTAAATTATTATTATTCAGCAATCAAAAATTAGTCCAAAAAAGGAAGTATGAAGCAGAATGGCCTGAAGTGCGGAAGTGTACAAAGGACCGGATGCGACTAGGTAGTCGCAGTCCAGTCCCTGCTTGTTTTTTGCAACACCCGTGTTTGATAATTCGTGTGCAATCCTCAACAGCACCAACACCTCAACAGACCAATCACCACTGCTGGCTGTTTGAGTCTGATGACTCCACGAATTCAACGGTCACCTCGAAATCTTCCGCTCAACAGACAGATTGTAGTTTTAGATGGTACTGTTTGTACTGATCATTGACGTCGTTTGAGCCAACGAGCTGCGCACCCATCAGCTTTGCCTGTAAATACTGAAACTTATATCTCAACCATGACGTCATAATTGGAGAAATAATTATTAAAGCTATAACACATTCCCCTATAACTTTCAATTTTATTCCTTTATAATTTACTGACATTCATTATGATAATTAATGCCTAGCAATTAACATATGGTACAAAAAATTTTGAGAGGAAAATACAATAAAATGAGGCCTTTTGCTAAAGCTCCTTTGTCGCTCTAGAAACCTATTCTTTGTGAGTACAGACGCATGTATTCTCATCGCAATCTCCTGTATAACCAGTGTACTCTTTTGCACATACCGACACGCACTTCTTAGACCCCTTTTCTGCGCAGAGAGTTAAATCACCTGAAAGAAAGAAAAAACGAAACCTATACAGAGTACCGAAAAATACAAACACGCATGAGATGTCCGAGAGGAGAAGGAAATTATCGTTTTTTAATGGTGGCGACGTCACGCTAACAAATCCCCATGCTAAAAGTGTAGTTGTTATTAATATGAAACCCCACACACATCACCGTGGGTTAATTTTGAAACCCCACAATTATTTATCTAAAATTTTTTTTCGGGATCCACAAACCCCTGCTCCATCACGCCATATTGCCAGTACAATTAAAAAATGGCAGACAGTGCTTAGTTTTAACTAAAAAAAATTTCTAAAATTAAAATAAGTCGATATGTTAGCTTGAAGGCACACCTTCCAATTACAAGACATATCCATGAGAAAAAGGCAGTCAAGTAATAGTTATTGGTGAGAATCTCGGGTTATCGGTTTTTAACCCAAGGCTGCGCGATGATCTACCCAGCGAGACTATGCAAATGTGTGGAGGGCCGGAGCCCCGAGACAGATTTGCATAGTCGAGCCGGGAAGATCATCACAGCCGTGGGTTAAAAATCGATAACCGTGAGATTCTCACCAATAAATAATGTATACAACGGTTGGGACGTCAAGCTAACTCGTATTTAATTAAAAAGTGGTTGTGTTTGTGTTTTGTGAAAATTGCTTCAAGAAAACGGTGATCAATCAGTATCTCGATATGAATGAAGCTCATCCCATTTTAGTTTGTGGAGGGGGAAGTGTGTGATAGACGGCCGAGTCCTTTGGCTGAACCTGGTGGAGGGAGGGGGAGAGGAATTAGACGGGCGAGTCGGTGGCAAGGTTTCATGGTGGAAGCGCGCTCGTGTTTATCGCGCTGTTTGGAGCAAATAATTCGATATGTGACGCAGCAGGGATACAATTTCATTGCTGGACGTTTGGGATAGGTAAGTAATTCATTTTGTGCGTATGTAGTTTGAGAATTGTTTCAAAATTACGATAATAGACTAATAGGTGTATCGGTATGAATGAAGGTCATTCCATTTTAGTTTGTGGAGGTGGAGGGAGTTAGACGGAGTGAATAAACTTAGGTATGGTGAGATTTAGCAGGAATAAGATTTCATTCGGGACATCCTGGCAAGTTAAGAAATTTCTTTTGTACGTTTTTATTGCGTTACGTTTTTGGACGCTATATTTGGTTGCTGGCGTGTGCGTTCCCGGTCGCGTGATCCGGAAGTATCAAAAGAATGAGTTATCGGTAAAAGTGTTGGGTATCTTGATAACCCATACGTTTTTGCGATGACGCACACATCCATTCCCGGGTAACGGGATTTAACCTACGGAAGTTTAGGATGGCGTTGAGTTAGCGTGACGTCATACCCGTGGCATAACTGGTAGTAGTTCCTTTGTTCAAAACGGGGCAGTCCAATGTCTTGGTGGTTGGGAAATCCCTCGACATTGGACTGTCCCTTCTCTCACCAACGAACAATTATTGCCGGTTAACCATCTATTTCTCATGGATATCTCTTACCAACTCGAGGTTCACGCAGTCCAACTCGAAGGAGGGTAGGAAGCTCGTGAGATCTTCCCCGCCCTCAAAATATTGATGATCTTGAGTCCCTTGAAAAATTAACAACAATAATTCTTCCACCTCACGGACGTGTGATTTATTTAATTAAACCCTTTTTTCTAAGTGAGATATACTGTATAGAACTATGGTTTTATGTTGGTGACCAATCATCGACGAGTAAAGCTTTGAATTATATAATTACTGAGTAGATAGGTGTAGGCTTTTCAGTAGTAATAGCCCTGGAGCTTTTGTTGCTAACAAGGCTACTGTTTTCGACGAAGCCTGTAACTCGACATTAATACTAACGAATGCTAATTGGACACCGTTCTGCAAAAATGTGTCAAGCCACAAAGAGTTATTTATGAGATAACGAGTGTTAATGTTCTTATTCATTAAAAAATACAGTGTTGTAGTAGCATTACTTTTTTATACAGAAGAACAGTAATGCTACTACAACACTGTATATTTTAATGAATAAAGAACATTAACGTTCATTATCTCAACAATATGTTTATGTGGCTTGACCCATTTTTTGCAAAATGGTATCCAATTATTTTGCAACTAGCTGAAAACCCGTAAAAAATGACGGGTCCTAGCGTTAACGGATTGAATATGAGCTAACGCTCATATTCAATCCGTTATTTCAGATTCGCTATTCCGTTATTTCGGATTATCCGTTCATTCGGATTGGAGCCCGAAAATTGTGAAATTGAAATGGGGCTAAAAAAGGAAAAGGCCTATAATAGGGTTAACGTCCAAAACCCGAAAAACGAATATATTTAAATTGTAAAAATTATTTTGTGGCACTGTAGGCTGATGTGGAAAGGTACCTTCTGACCGGTAAATTACTTGCCACTAGTACATGGGAGACGCAATACATAAAAATTTTCGGCAATTTATTGATGCTTTGTTCACTTAAAAACAAACCGACAACAAATGATGAGTAATGACATGCTATTACAGCCAGTGCAACCTTAAATTAAACATACTTACTATAATAAAAGCACAAAACCACACTAAAAACAGTCCAACTATGTGGACGCTCAACCGATGATCCACCATCTTGGAATGATGTCACTGGTACCACTGATGTTTAAAGTGCAATGATTGGAACAGATTTTGCTACTTTTGCATTTAGCTGAAATTCTTTATTGTATTCATAGCTCTTTTTCTACTTGCAGCTATAGTATAGGCTTCTAAAAAAAATCCGAATCTTTCCTATGGGTTCTTTATAAATAATGGTTGTTCCTAGTGCATCCACAACATGGTGGGTCTCAATATTGTGCTTAGTTACTGCATACGACGATATGCCCCTCCTCCCTCCGACCCCATGGTCCACTTTTCGGGCTCCAATCGGTCTACTAAAACTATCCAATATGATTCAGCCCATCCACCCATGGTACTCAAAGGTATTTAAAGAGGAGAAATCAAACGGTCTCTCCAACAAAACACCAAGGAAGAAAACTGGAATATAGAAGCCCACAGAAATAAATACTTTAGCAATGGGTATCCCAACACGCTCATATGCCACGAACTGGGAAAAGTTCAGGATTTTTTACGACTGACTCAGCATCAACGTCACAAGGCACACCCACCCCTCGGGCTCCACCAATGGACTGGATAATGCACATATACCGGGTTTGTTCGAAGCAGCACAGCGAATTTTTGCTAATTATGGAATACAAACCAATTCAAACCGTAGCTCAGTTGCTGCTTCCAGGAACCCCCCCCCCGCCTCATCCAAGGTAAAAATTGTGGAGAACAAGCGAGCAGCCACAACTGTTATGACCTCGGCAATAGGATCCTTCATGTGCCCACCTGTCTTAATTTACAATAATCACGGTCAAATCCAAAAATTGACCACCTCATGGATTAGACCTCAACAAGTGGTAGCGAGACGCTGGAGGCAGAAATTAACGCAGGGTTTTATAAACTTAAGGGACTCCAGTGAACCAAGGACATCCACCCCAGACATCACATTCACCAAGCGGGACTCCAGTGAATCAAGGATAGGTCAGTACGTTTTGATGAGGGACGTTGTTTACTTCGTGTCCATTTTGGTGACCGTTGTAGGGTGGTCTGCGTGATGCTGGGAGGGTTTTATGATGGATGCGCCATTGGCTTGGTGATGAAATTTTGGCTGGTGGGAGTTTCGCTGATTATGCGTTTGTCGAATCTGATTTGAGTTTTAGGTCCGTTATTAACTTATCTTGTTCCAACACTTTGTTCGTTAGTTTGTTGTTGGCGGTGCAGATTGTGGAGGTGTGACTGTAAATGGTGCACAAAGTGGAATGTAAATCACCCAAGTTTTTCTTTAACTTTTTCTTTCGGTTTTTCGTGAGGTGAAGACCTTTTTAAATCTTCTTTTTTAGACTTTCCAAGGACAGTTCTGGTGGCATCCAAGGAGGCAGAGCTTCAGGTGATGTCCGGTTTTCCACCTTTTCTTGGTGTGAAGGTGACGAAGCAGTTAGAATTTCATTGGGTTTTGCCTTGGGTGATGATGATGGAGTTTTTCCACCGTTGTTTGGGGAGTTGTTGGTGCTTTCAGGTGCTTCAAGGATTGTTGAGAGTTCATGTTTTGTTGATTCAACGATGGGTGGGAGGCTTGGTGGTGGTTTGGAGGGTACAATTTTCTGTGAGCCTGGTGAATTTGAAGAAAAAAGGGAAGGAATTGATAACGAACTCACGGGAGATACAATGTCCGATAGTCGGGTGGCGTTGCCTGGTGTTGGTGGTAAGGTTGAGAACACTTCACGAATCTTTTTCTCTTGTAGTTGAATAAATTTTCTTCGAGCACTTTACGGCGCATTTTCCGAATGTCAAGCCAATGTTTTGGTGAGATGGTCTTGAAAATCGAACATGGACGTCGATAGTACAAGCTGGATAGTCGTGCACAAGATAGATGACGGTCAGTTCTTTTCCTTTTAGAGATTATGACTGCGCAGTTGCACTTCTCTAATTCTTCTAACACATTTTCTTGGGTTAAACTTACTGACAGGATTGCTGAATGTTTTCGTGTTACTGATGACTGAGATTTGCCTCCTTTCGTTCTTGCCATTGTGGACAGTTGCGAGTTATTGATTGTAGGGAGATCAAAGTGTTGTTTGCAACTTTTTCCCACGTTTGGTCCTGTGGGGCCTGCTGGGAAAGGTGTTTTCTGTTAGTGACCTTCAGAGTCGGTGGTTATTGGGTGGCCTTGAGAGTCCCTGGAAGGCAGGCGACCGGTTTCTTGTTTCTCTTCCTCTTCGTGGTTTGGAAAATTTGAAGTTTCCCTTCATTTGAGTTCTGTTGTCGTGGGGTTTTTTTTTATGATAATCAGCCGTGGTTTCATGGATGTGTGGATGGATTGTTGTGGGCACGGGCAAGGTTGTTGTGATAAGGGCATGGTTCTTGTGAAGTGACGAGGTGTTGGATTGGAGGTTCACGCCTTGTTGTTTAAGTCGGCGGGCGCCTCGGGGTGGTTAGACCCTTGGTCCAGGGGAAGGTGTCATTGTAAGAGCCGTTGATAATAGGTGGGAACGTGGCTGTGCTGTGGACTGGATTCCAACGTTGGTGAAGAATCTTTTCCTGTTGTTGGAGCTTTTCTTGGTAGAAAGAGGGTTTCTGGTGAATTCAGTTGGAACTGAAGTGATTTAGGTAGAGAAAAGGTTTTGGGAGAGGTGTGGAGAACTCCCGGATCGAAAAAGAAAACCCGACCGAGGGTGGCGATGGCAAAGCGAAGCTGACTGAGAGCGAAGCAAAGCAGGTCGGGGAGGGTGTGGTCCTGACGTGTGGGAGCTCCTCGAGGCCGGTTGATGGCTTGGCAGATGAATAGCGTTCGTTGATTCGTAAATGGGAGTCAGGCAGTGGAAGTTTGGGGTAAAGTGGCCGATGGTGGTGGTGAGTGGTGATGTCCGAAATGGTTGCGGACTGCAGGTGAGGGAGAAGATTTGCTGTTCTTGAGCTTGCCAAGGTGAGGCTGGGTAATGCCGTCGATGAGATGCGATGAGGAGGGATCAGCGCAAGAATGGATTTGCGTTGCTGGGGGTGTGAGCCAAGATGTGACGGCAGTTAGATCGCTGCTTAGTCGGCGTCATTGCAGAAGAATGGCGTCGGATGAATCCTCATGGAGGCGTAGTGGTTGCGGCGGCAGGGGCTCATTGAGTGGCCGGTTGTAAGGCAGGATAATCGCGTTGGATGATTTAACGGTGGGGCCGTCAGCAGTAAATGGAGGCGAAGTGGTCGACTGACAGAGATTTTGTTGCGCCGTCCGAGAATGGCAGTGGCAGTGATGGTGAGGCATGCCCGCAGTGGTAGGTAACTCGATGAGAGGCCGGTCGAGTGGGCGTATGGATGACTTTTTCTTTTTTCGTGTGAAATGTTTCGTGTGACATTCCTTGGTTGTAGGCCTTCCTCATGTAGTTAAGGTCGCTTTTTCCTTGTCGTCTTGTCTGTCCCATGTAATTATCATTCCCTCCTTCCCCTTTCTGGCCATTCAGCTTTGACCTCGCTACTAAGACTTGTTTTGATGCTGGAAAGGATTGGGCATTCTTTATCCCCAATTTTCCCTCTTTATGGATGATATGAGCATAGTGGCAGGCTTCATTCCTTTTTACTCTGGTGACTCTTTTTTTTTTAAACTAGTGTAAATAGAAATGCTTCAGATGACTCCGCCAATAATAGCAATTTTCTCGGCCCACAAATGCAAATTGAGGAACATCTTTCGAAATGTAGTAATGCATTGAAAATTGGTCTGTCTAACGTTCAGTCACTGATTCCACATTTGTATGAACTGAGTACATATGTAATGGCTGGGGATTTTGACATTGTTGCTATTAGTGAAACGTGGCTGAAGCTATCAATTGATGATTACTTAGTCAACATTCCTGGTTATTATTTGATTAGAAATGACCGAATTTATAAAGGGTCAGGAGGTGTTGCTGCGTACATCAAAAATCATATCAAAGCTATTACAATCTATGCACCAGGAAGCAATGAAGGTGATCTAGAACAACTCTGACTTGAGCTTCAAACTAAAGCTATTTCTATTACTTTTGCCATTGTGTGTCGTCCACCTAGCCTTTCCGTTTCATCCCTTCAAGTTCTTGATAACTCTCTTTATAACTTCGTTAGCAATATTGATGACGTCATTTTAGTTGGTGACTTTTATATTAATTTAATGAATCCTTCCCCAGGATACCTAGCAATGAAGAATATTTGTAACATTCACGATCTTATGCAACTGGTTGACAAGTCAACGTATTTTTGCAATGCTAGTGAATCTTAGCTTGACCTTGTCATGATTAGACAAGAAGATAAAATGAAATTCATTGACCAGGTTATCCAACCAGGCATCAGTCACCATAACTTTGTGTACTTCGTTTATGACGTTCTTGTTCCCGAGATTGCTCAAAATACTGTTACAACCAGGAAATGGAAAAACCTTAGCATGAATTTGTTTGAAGGTGATGCAGCCAATGCACCTTGGCATTTTATTTATGATAAGCCAACCATTGATGATAAAGTTTCCACTTTAAATAACATTATTACAGAGCTGATGGATATTCATGTGCCGTATGTAACTTTTAAACGTAAAAAGCTAGTCTCTCCTTGGATTAACAATGATATTCGAGCTCTCATGATAAAGCGTGATAGAGCAAAGTCGTTATTTAATAAAACTAAGAAATCTGTGCATTGGGAAAAATACAAAGCTTTAAGGAATACAGTCAAAAAGACTGTCAGACTCGCTAAGGTCAAAACATTTGATGACCGGATTAACAATGAGAATAACACTAAATTGTTCAGGAATCATCGTAAGCAGCTGCAGGTTCATGGAAAGTCTACCAGTACTCAGGTTACTGATATTAATCCAAATACCACAAACAAACATTTTATTGAAAATTAAAACTCTGCCAATTTCGATTCGAATTTGCTTAATAATCAGATATCTTCTTGTCTAAATATTAAACAAAATACAACATTCACTCTTGGCACCATAACAGAGAATGAAGTCATTGACATTATTGGCAGCATTACTACTAATGCTACTGGCTTCGACAACATTAATATTAAAACAGTTAAGTTATTTTTACCCTTTATTGGCCCAGCAATTACCCGCATAATTGATTTTCTATTACATCTTGCAGTGTACCCACCCTCTGGAAATTAGCAATTAGTAACCCTATTTTTAAAAATGGTCGATCTAAGGATGTTACAAACCTTCGGTCCATAAGCATTTTGCTTTGTTTGTCTACAGTTCTTGAACGTGCTGTGGCCAATCAGGTCAAAACCTACCTCGATGAATTCAATATTTTTAATTCAAAACAATCCGGCTTCCGTTTCAGACACAGCACAACTAGGGCTTTTGTTAAAATTTCTGATAATATACTTAAGGCAATTGATGATTCTAAATTTACTTCACTTATGCTATTGAATTTTGCTAAGGCTTTCGATACTGTTAATCATGCTATTTTGTTAGCCATGCTCCATGCCATTGGCTTTGATGATCTTGCCGTAAAGTGGTTTAATTGTTACCTTACTGGTAGCAAACAATGCATTCGTGTATGCAATAATACCTCCTCGTTTCTGGAAGTTGCGTCTGGGGTTCCACAAGGGGTCTGTCCTTGGTCCTTTTCTTTTTTCTATTGTCATAAATGATCTCCCAGACTGCATCACAAAATGTGATCATCATATGTTCGCCAATAATGTACAGACCGGAAACAAGTTTTCTCAAGATAATGCTGCCTCTACACTTTCAGAACTTAATAATGACCTTGATAACTTACCCATTGGTCAAGTGCAAACGGCCTTTCAGTCAGTGGAAACAAAGGTCAACATATTATTGTTACCTCGCCCCAGTTATTTTAAGCTTGTGCTCCTAACGAACTTTTTCACCACGACTCTGTTGCAATTAACAATGTTAAATTGAAAACATCCCATCATATAAAAAACCTTGGAATTATTTTTGACAAGCATTTGTTGTGGGAGGATCACATTGGCACGCATGCCGTTCTGCATTACACATGTTTAGATATCTTGCAAGATTCAAGCATTTTCGTAGCATTAAAACTAAACGTAATCTCGCGGCAGCGTTGATCATTCCATTATTGGATTACGGTGATACGATTTACCTCAATGCTTCAAAAACGTTGCTGAACCAAGTGCAGAAGATCGAAAATGTTTGTGTTCGTTTTATTTTTAATATTAAAAAATATCAGAGTGTCAGAGAAAACATAAAAAAGCTTAAATGGATTTCCATGGAAAACAGAAGATCTTTACATTCACATGTTATGATGTGTAGGACTCTTAAATTTAAAGAACCATCCTATTTGTTTGAACTTTTTAGCTCGGCTATTGATACTCACAACTATCCCACCAGACTCAGCTACAGTTGCACTTTCACCCCTCCCCGATGTCGAAATAATAAATACCAATCTTCTTTTTTCACTTAAAGTAATAAATTATGGAACGATCTGCCTGCAGAAATCAAAAACGCCCCTTCTGTTCAAGCATTTAAAAGCCGTCTTTACTAACGTTTATTAAATTCCTAGTGTGGTCACTCTTCCCCCACCCACCCCTCTCCTCCCTCTACGTGTATTTTTTATTATTATATTTTTGTTTTATTACATAATTGTATTTTGCTTTTTGTTTGTTTGTATGTGGTATTATTTTGTGGATTGGTTAGGTGTAAGATTGGTGTTTCAAGCCTAAACCTCGCCCTTTCTAAACTCTGGCGATACCATTTTCTTGTTTTATTTTAATTGCTTGCAATAAAATTTATTATTATTATTATTATTATATGTATGTCTGCACTGAAGTTGTAACGAATAAATCCCACAGAGATGCATGTGTTTTTTGTCATAATTCATCACATTATATGTGTGCCTGCACTGAAATTATAACGTATAAATCCAACAGAGATGCCCTGTGCAGAGCTCATCAGTCCTTCAATTGTTTAGCAAAATATCATCAAAGTGACCGCGCTACTTTACAATCGTCTGTTATAAATGTAAACAGTCACATCACACTCTTTTATGCCCGAAAAGAATTCAAACGGCAGAAAAAAAAACAATTGATAAGTTCAATGAAGAAGCCAGATATTTAGTCAGATGAATTTGTGGGTCTGTCACGTACAGTTCAAAAAAGTATTGATCATTCCATCACATACCTAACAAGTCTTACATACCTAACACGTACTCTGTAATTTCTTCTGTCGCTGGACCCCAGAAAAAAAACATGCAAATTAGAATCACTATTAGTTAGAAAACGCTTCATGATTATTACTGTTTACTGCAATTGTATACTAAATGTTATCTACAACAAACCTGCTGTAATCTCGATTGTTAGCAACAAGAGAAAGATCACTGATGAGAAGACTGCAAATTTCGTCATTGTGAAATCCTGTAAAAATCCTGGTGAAAAAAAATAAATAAGAAACATTTCAAAGCATAGAAAAATGAAAGTGCATTGTAAAGATATAAACAAACATCCACGGTATCTTCTATAGACTGGAGTGTGACCAGACGCCCCCAGAAAAAACGCCCCCAGAAAAAACGTCCCCAAAAAAACGTCCCCAACAAAACGCTCCCGGGAAAAAACGTACTCCAGGAAATAATACACCTAGGTAAAACGTCCACCGTTAGGGAAAACTGGTTTTTGGTTCCTTAATTTCCGTAAGTAGTAATAAGGTTCAATATTGAGCTGGTTCGCTATACTAGGAAACAGGCTTTGGACCTATTATATGCGGAGCAGATAAAAAAATTACTTTAAATTTGTATTTACTCGAATTTTAGTGATTTTTCAAAACTTAATAATGTTCCTTAAAAATCCTGAAGCAAAATTGACTCGAGTATATTAATTGTGTGCTTTGTGCCTACTATTGGTGTGAAGAAGCGCTTTGCTGGTATTTTTCACATTTCAGGTTTTTTTTTAATTTTAGATAAACCTAAGCTACATTTCATATTAATTCTAAGATGCTTTCATATTCTCCCATATTTAGTTTCTGTTTCGTTATTTGCAGCTTTTTTTTTCTGTCATCAAGATCATATCAAATTTAATTATTCTGACGGGTGAACGGCTACGCGGCCATGAAAATGTAGTTAACAATTTTACGCGTTATATATGGAGACCTTACTTAATGTTCTTATGGTTCTATGAAATGTTTTTATCGTAGTTAGTGAAGACCAAAATTAAATAAACCAAAAAAGAGCCAAGTGATTTTAGAATGTCATTAAAAGGGGAAATGTTGCAAACTAAATTCCACAGGTGGATATTGCGTCACGTTTTCAAACCCCAAAACAGTGGATTCTGAGGAGAAAAGGGAGAAGTAATTCGTGTGTTTGGCGATTTGAGAGGGTATGGGGAGATGGAAGAAGCTGGCAAGGAAGGGTGGGAGTTTGGTACTTAAGGTGTCTCGTTCTTAAATGTTTGGGGTAGAGGGAGATGGCGGAAGACATAAACGGAATAGCAACTTTGTATTCAACGATCTTTACTGTAGTAAGTGAAGACCAGAAAACAAAAAAGGAGCCAAGTAATTTTTAAAATGGTAGAATGTAGACTGGGGGGTGGGAAGAGATGGTGGAGGTAGTAAGTACGTAAGTGATGACCAACAAAAAAAGTGCCACGTCATTTTAGTGAAATTATTTTTTAAAATTTCACCCGTCGTAAGATGGGTTGTTAGCTAGTAACTCAATAGCCAAGGTTAACCAACCCATCTCACTAAGAGTAACCATGTCATAGACCGTACTGCATTTTGCGCTTTTCGAAGTTTCTCTAAGTTTAATAAATGGATAACAATCATTCTATTTCAGTACAGCCTAACAGAAACATATGTTAAACCCTCTGTTGAGTAACCAATTCGGTTTAGCCTACCGTATCATCATAATATTTCAATTGGATGAGCACAGTACTGAACAAGAAATTAAAAACGGACATCCAATTGTTGATGCGCAGATACGGCAGCAGATAACTGGACAGACAAACAGAAACTTCGGGGGCTTGGATGGGGGGGGGGGGGGGTTGATCAACACGCAAAGTAGCCCATTTTTTAGATTGCTTTTTTTGCCCACAAGATTATTACTTAGAACCAAAGCTTGCTGTTTTACATTTCCACTATTAAGATAAATTTGCTATTATCTGCACACAGTTGTTCATTAGTAAACATTTATTCATACCAAAGCAAACGAATGCCAATTTAGTACGAAATAACCAGATGTATTTGAGTCATCGTTGAAGAGGAAACGGATAATAAAATTCTTACGAATAAAACGATAGCTCGTTACCAGAAATTCTTTACCCCTTTTACGGGTTTTTTCTGAATTTCACTTTTTTCCCCTAAGGCTCTCTTTGCCCTAGTCACATAAAAAATAAAACTCTCCTTCATAAAGTCATTTAACATCCTCCTGAATTTTTTTACTAAGCTAAGTGGATCAGTTTTTGTTTTATAAACTCCCAAAGAACTACTAACCGATTTGTGCATTAATTAGAACACAAATCTGTTGGTAATTCTTTGGCAACTCATAAAAAAAAATTATCAACCCAGCTTGGTAAAAAAAAATTAAAAAAGATGTTAAATGCTTTGTGAAGAAGAGTTTTTTTTATCTGACTAGGGCAAACAGAGCTGCAGGGGGAAAAAAGTCAAATTCATCAGAAAAATTAGAAAACGAGGAAAAGAATTTCTGGTAACGGATACGTTTAAACTTTTTTCAAAATTTCTCAAGAACAGTTTGTGCTATCAACATGCGGTAAAGAGCAGCGTAAAGCTCTCAAAAAAACACTTCCAATGATGTACTTGATTGTCAAAATTTGTTAAAATTTGAAAAAGTTGTGATACGTTAAGACATTTTTGAAGATTTCTCAAGAACAGTTTTTGCTATCAACATGCGGTAAAGAGCTGTGTAAAGCTCTCAAAAATTCGAATGAAGTACTTAATTGTCAAAATCCGTTAAAATTTGAAAAAGTTGTTCGTTTACCAAAAATTCTTTTTCTGTTCTTCTAAAGAATTTGAGATTTTTTTATTTTTAAGGTTGTAATTGTCCCAATCAAAAAAAAAACCTTCGCTATAGTACCATTTAATGCCCAGATGCAAAATTTCAACAAACTAGGTTGAATTGTCTCTTTGTAATCCTATTCCAAAGAATTCTAACACAGTCACATGATATTAGTATGTGAATGTGTTAGAATTGGTTGGAATAAGATTACAGAGAGACTATTCAACATAGCTTACTGACATTTTGCATTTGAGTATTAAATGGTACTGTGTCGAAGGTTTTTTTCGTGTGACTGGGATAATCACAACCTTAAAAATAAAAAATCTCAAATTCGTTAGAAAAAGCAGTAAAGAATTTCTGGTAACGAGTATAACTTTTTCAAATTTTAATGAATTTTTAAAATCAAGTACATCTTCGAAGCGCCTTTTTGAGGGCTTATGTAATGCTGCTTACCACGTGTTGATAGCGCAAACCGTTCTCAGGATATCTTCGAAAAGACTGAAAAAAATATACTTGAAAATAAGAGAGTTATTTTGGCGGAAAAATACAGCCATTCTGGGGATCGAACTCAGGACCTCTGGGAGTTAAGACTAGAGCCTTACCCATACTCCCAACAGGAAAAGGTAGTAGGCGCTTGAAAATAAGAGTGTTATTTGGTATTTGGAGACTTAGAATTGACAGGAAAAAAATACAGCTACTCTAGGGACCGAACCCATGACAGAAGTGAAGAGTAGAGCTTTAGCCACACACCCAACATGAATAGAACGTACATGCTTGAAAATAATAGTGTTATTTGGTCTTTGGAAACTTAGAATTGACATGGAAAAAATGGGATCTCTTGGGATCAAACCCAGGACTTCTGGGAGCAAAGACCAGAGATTTAGGCACAAACCCAATGGGAATATATAGTAGACACTGGAAAATAAAGGTGATATTTGAGCATCTGGAGACTTAGCATTGAAAGAAAAAATACAGCCACTCTAGGGATCAAGCCCACCATCCCCGGTACTAAAAGCTAGCAGTTATTACAGAACCAAACTGGACCTGTATGAAAGGATTGAAAGTAACAAGCCTTAACATAAGGTACCCAGAATGGGCGGCCATTTTGTTCTGTTTCAGTCAGGAAAATGGCTGCCAAGAATGGACTCTACCAAACTGAACCAAGAGTTCTCATTGGCCAAAAATATGTATCATGTCCTGCCATTAGTTATTTTCGGTTCTGCATATTAGGCGGCCATTCTGTTCGGCTTTTGTCAATATTTTAGTTTTGATATTGGGTTTTAATTCCAAGGGGTGGTGGGTAGTTTGGTTTAAAAGGGAGTTAATATGCCAGGGGTTTTTAAGCCAGATTAAATGACCAGTCAGTGTGCGTTTAAGTCTTTTAGGCTGAGAAGGTGTTTAGGGCAAGACTAGCAGCAAGGTACCATGGGTCTAACATTGCAAAAAGGGTAATTTTTGGGTTTTTTGGGGGAGGGGACTCCCCTTGACCCACATTTGCAGTCACTAGCCAAAAACATTCACACCCTCCCCCCCTCCCCCCCCCCCCAAAAAAAAACACAGTCCCTAATCCAGTTAAACTAACACCAACATTATCTGGAACCTCAATGGGTCCTTGTTAACGCCTGCCTAATTCAAAAAATCGTTCAAAAGTGTACCCAACATTGCCTGGCCCACTTTGCTCCTCTACCTTCCTAAATATGCCTCAAATTCAATAAAAAAAAAACAAGCCAAAATCATTGTCTGGGGTGCCAATTTTCCCCATTTATTCCCTAAATTGTATACCCCCTAACTGTCTCCTATCAAGCCCTTTACAGGACCTTCTCAGGGCCTCTTGAAATTAGGAATGTACCCATCTCTAATTTGGGGTTACCACTGTCATTTCTTGATGCTTGAAAAAAAATTGGTTGTTAGCTGACTTCAACCAGCAATCCCTTGCTTTGTAGACCAAAAACCTACATCTGAGCCATTGCAGGCAAACATGTCAGTCTTACTATGAATGGTATCTTAAGTACTGTCATTCTTCATGGCGTGGAAAAGGAAATTTGGATGGAGCACAAATTGTTCTTGATATATCTTCGAAAAAGTCTTTACATGTCCGTTACCAGAAATTCGGACATGAATTTCACTTTTTTTCGTAAGGCTCTGTTTGCCCTAGTCACATAAAAAATAAAACCTTCCTTCACAAAGCCGTTTAACATCCTCCCAAATTTGTTTTTATTAAGCTGGGTGGATTATTTTTTGTTCTATAAACTACCAAAGAACTACTAACAGATATGTGTACTAATTAGAAAACAAATCTGTTGGTAGTTCTTTGGCAGCTCATAAAAGAATTTATTTACTTGGTAAACAAAATTCAAAAGGGTGTTAAATGGCTTTGTGAGGAACGGTTTTTTTTTATGTGACTAGGGCAAACAGAGTCGTTGGGGAAAAAAAAGTAAAATTCATCAGAAAAATCAGAAAACGAGGAAAAGAATTTCTGGTAACGTACAAAAGAGTCGGCTGTTACATTCACTTTTTCTACCTTAATAATTTTAAAATCTTGAGCAAAAGAATTAGTAAAAACCTACACATACAACTGTGTTCTGAAGATGACACTTACTCGGCCGAGAGAGAAACAATACAATGTCTTTTCCGTTTTGTTGTAAAATTTATTTCTGAATATTTTTCGTAACCACTTCACCAATGTAATTTCTGTCCTGTGCTGCAGTTATTAAGCCACGCACTAGTGTATTGGCCGCCAAGATTCAACCCCAGCATTAACGTCCATCCTGTTCAGTTAAAATATACTATTACTAACAAAAACGTTAAGTGTGCCGTAAAAAAGGGGGTTATATGATTGAAGATACACTTTGCTTGTTAAAAAGTACACGGATAAAAATTGATGATTTTTAACTGAAATAATCAAATTTACAGTTGAGAAAATTGCAGCTGTTTAAGTGCTGTTGTGCTTTACGTTTTAAATATGTGATTGGTAAAGCACAACAGCACTTAAACAGATGCAGTTTTCTCAACTGTACATTTGATTATTTCAATTAAAAATCATCAATTTTTATCCGTGTTCCTTTTAACAAGTAAAGTGTATCTTCAATCATATAACCCCTTTTTTTACGGCATACTTGACGTTTTTGTTTGTAATCCGTGAACCTTTTTTACGTCTATAGCGTCGCGCAACAAAGGGTTATGCATGCAGTCGATTGTTGCTGGCCACTTTAAAACAATTCAACTCAGCTCTGAAAGCCAGCATTTACGAAATAAATACGCCATTCTATCATTTCTAGCTGCAGGCCTCGAAATTAACAACGTAGCTTAGTTTGGTTTAAATGTATATGCGTTTAGCTGAAACACGGATTCTTTCTACCATTTATTACGAGCCTTGGCCCACAGCCGTACGCTCAGATAAAACACTCAAAACACCACCACAAAGCACCACCACAAAGCACCACCATTTTGCCCTTCAACAATTAACTTTTTAGCAAAGACATAACACGTGCACGAAGAATGGATCTGGAGTTTACTGAGTGGCATTTTTCTGTATTTGCAATGGTTAAAAAATGTAAAACAATCAAAATGATTGTTCAAGGACCCGTAACTCCGTAATGGCTCGACCAATCGAAAAAGTGGTCTCTGTGAGCATGAAGCCCAGGGAATTTCTGGCTTAGATCATGTTTCAGATTTTAGGTAGGTGCAGTAGTTTTTTTCCGAAACCGGGTTACACAATAAGAAGAACAACAACAACAAGTAAACAGTTTTCAAATTTACGTGTGGCTCCCTGCTTTTACTCTTGCACGAAATTGCATAAAAGTTGGTATAAAGTTGGGAAAAGTTCCTATCTACTATCTGGCCAAGTTTGGTCGAAATATATTGAATAGAAACGGAGAAATTAATAGTTTTAGTTTTGCTGGAGAGAGGACTTTAATCATATAAATACAAGTACAAAGACAAGTAGGCACCTGGACATATAGGCACCTGGACAAATAGACACCAAATTAAAAAAAAATTGGGGTGGGGGGAAATGGATTGTCCTCATATCGGGGGGTGGAGGAGAAAAAAGTTTGCTATAAAATGTTCGTAGCATTCAAAACTGGTAAATATTGTTCACATCTTTATTACAATAGCATCTCTGGTGTTATGTGTTAGTCGCAGTGAGCGTGTCAGCGCAAGCGAGGCAGCGTAATTTGGAACATTAATTCACCACACGAAAATTTCGGTAAACATTACCAAAACTCCCCCAACGGTCCACACGACAAAGACCCAGATTTAAAACAAACGATAGCTTCTCTGATGTTATGTGTTAGTCGCAGCGAGCGTGACAGCGTAATTTGGAACATTAACGCGCGACAAAAATTACGGTAAAAAATGCAAAAACTCTCCATGACATCCACAGTCCACACGACTAAGTGTCCCAGATTTAAAACAAACGATACAGAATTTGAGGGCAATCCATCCCAAATTTAAAAAATAATAAAAAAAAACGTGGTGCCTATTTGTCCACTGCCTATGTGTCCGGGTGCCTATTTGTCCTGTGCCTAAATTCGGGTGCCT
>JAHWFP010216739.1:30812-47381 GCA_023313725.1 Lithobius niger | reverse complement strand
CAAATTTTAAATATAGAATATTAGCATTAAGGTAAGAGGGTTTTTAATGGTTTATCTCTATGTTAATAAAATATGAGAAATCCAACATGTTGAAAATAAGCAGTTAGCATTGAATGAAGTAGACGTCTGACTTACTAGCACACGAATATATTGGTAGTGCTTTGGAACCACGTAATAATAAAATAATCAACCCACCGTGTAACAAACTTCTGTAGGATGTTAAATGGCTTACGAAGTATTGTACAGTTTTTTTAATGTGTCTAGGGAAAACTGGGTCTTAGGGGAAATAAAGTCAACTTCGTCATAAATCGAGAAACTAATTCCTGGTAACGGCAATTTCGAGGTCTGATTAACGGTCAGCATAGTTCCTGTTCTAATTTAGAGATGGCAGGATCATGGATCACTTTGGGTCACTTGGATCACTATTGGTCACTTGGATCACTATTTTCGTGTGGCACTGGATGATGGTTCAGCTTCAGTATGATAGACCATATTGTAACCCACTGACCCTATTATTTCTTACCCTGGTGAGTCGTTTATCTGTAGTTAGGTTTATACTGTGAGAGCAAATAGCCATTCTATTGGCAAGCCCTTCCCTGGACTCCGTTAGCAGAAGGCTCTTTCTTCAGTTTTCGTTGATACGAAAAATACTGCACGTTGGCTTGTACGCTTTGAAGCGAGTTAAAAGCAATCTTTCATTTGGTATTGGGGAGATGTGGCACCCTCCCCCCCTCCCCAAGGATGTTCCACAATGAAAACTCTACAATTGTTTGTGGAATGGAGGGTTCAAGTAATACCAGCAAAAAGGCTTTCCAATGAGGAAAATATTAACAGTAAAATTTCTTACCTGTTATAAAAGGTCTAAAAAAATCGAAAGTTTTTTGCTGTTTTGCTGTACATTTTTTTCTTTCTGAGAGCTGCGCAACGCTTTTTTCTACGTGTCGATAAACCAAACCGTTTTCGAGATATCTTCTAGACAATCGCAATATTGGAAAAAAGAGCACATAATTCTGACTTCATGATTTTCCACAATAATTGTGCTACACGTATGTATGAAACAAATATGGAAATTTAATGCTCTTCCTAGGGTATCCCTTGATATCAAATTAAAGGTTTTAGACCCATAGGTTGATTCGTTATTAACCCTCAAAGTAGCGAGATTTGGTCGTTTCTACACTGAGAATCGCACATTCTGAAACTTACAGTATAATCAACAATAAACTTAATTACTGAATTACTTAACACGACACAGTACATTCCCCTTTTCTCTCTTTCACTCCCTCCCCTACCTCCTACCCGTCAAGCTTTCCTTCACTTTGCTACACGTAGTTGAAATTATACTTTTTTTTTAACTTGAACTTTTCAAAATATTCGTTGCTACATGTAGTTAAATTGGATGGGTAGTTGAAATACGGTAAATTACTCCCTTTAGGCATCCTTTAGGGTCGCAAAATTTAATGTAGCTAAATTTAGCTGAACTAAATTTACCTACATTGCCTTATTTATTGCAGTGAGTCATATTGGGGGGGGGGAGTGAACCCTCCCCCCAATATGACTCACTGCAATAAATAACAATTTATACACACCAATACTGCAAAAAAAAATCCAATCTCTTATTTTATATGATTTGAAAAACAAAATTTCTCAAAAATGCCAGCTTAAGTTCAAAAAATATTTACTTCCATGGTTTGACTAACCGAATAAAATAACAATTGGAGTGGGCGAAGAGGGAGCTGTAGAAAACTAACCCACAGGCCCGAACAAATTTATCAAAATTTATCGGCCTTTCTGATTATAACTTCTTGATGGAGATTGGCGAAGTTAAAGAAACTTTTCTTGTTATTGTAACACTCACAAAAATTCAAATAATTTGACCAAGATCGTTTCAAATTTAACCATTCCGACGGGAGAACGGCTACACGCCCATGAAAATATAGTTAACAATTTTATGCATGATATATGGAGACCTTACTTAATGTTCTTAAGGTTCTATGAAATGTTTTTATCGTAGTTAGTGAAGACCAAAAATAAATAAACCAAAAAAGAGCCAAGTTATTTTAGAATGTCATTAAAATGTGGGGAGGGGAAGAGCTGAGATGCAAACTAAATTCCACAGGTGGATATTGCGTCACGTTTTCAAACCCCAAAACAATGGATTC
The DNA here is from genome assembly GCA_023313725.1 of Lithobius niger. Lineage (NCBI taxonomy): Eukaryota > Metazoa > Arthropoda > Chilopoda > Lithobiomorpha > Lithobiidae > Lithobius > Lithobius niger. Next base: position 45,222 of record JAHWFP010216739.1, on the reverse strand, counting down.
TGAGAAAAGGGAGAAGTAATTCATGTGTAAAGCGATTTGAGAGGGTGTGGGGAGAGGGAAGAAGCAGGCAAGGAAGGGTGGGGGTTGGGTAAATAAGGTGTCTCTCTCTTAAATGTTTGGTGTAGGGGGAGATGGCGGAAGACATAAACGGAATATCAACTTTGTATTCAAAGATCTTTATTGTAGTAAGTGAAGACCAGAAAACAAAAAAGGAGCTAAGTAATTTTTAAAATGGTAGAATGTAGACTGGGGGAGGGGGGGGGGAAGAGATGGAGGCGGTAGTAAGTGCGTAAGTGATGACCAACAAAAAAGTGCCACGTCATTCTAGTGAAATTATTTTAACAAATTTACTCGTCTCCAGATGGGTTGTTAGCTAGTAACTCAATAGCCAAGGTCAACTAACCCATCTCACCAAGAGTAACCATGTCATAGACTGTACTACACTTTACGCTTTTCGAAGTTTGTCTAAGTTTAATAAATGGATAACAATCATTATATTTCAGTACGGCCTAACAGAAACATATGTTAAACCCTCTGTTGAAATTAAAAATAGCACGGAGTATATACCTAAAACTGTGCATTTTTATCATAAAAGCATGAAACTTGGCAGGAATGTTGTTTACATCAAATTAAGAATTTTAAGTGTTTTAGGCATTCTCCTAGATTGCTATGAGCCGCCATATTGGAAAATGGCGATCCAATAGTCTAAAATTGTATATTTTTATCATAAAAGCGCGAAACTTGGCAGGAATGTTGTTTACATAGAATTATTAAGAATTTAAGTGTTGTAGACATTCTCCTCAATCGCTATTAGCCGCCATATTGGAAAATGGTGCCCAAATTACTTGTATTCCATAACTCTGAAAAACAGCCCGAAATGGACATGTTTAAGATTTTCTGAAAGGTTACAATCTATTCTTTCCATCAATCCTAACCAAAATTGTTTAGTTTAGATAAGAATGCAAATATGAGCATATGGCACTTTGAAATTGAAACTAGCCGCTACACCAATTACAGCTACACATTTAAACGGGTATAGGAAGGTCCCCATCTAAACTAAACAATTTCCGTTAGGGTTGGTGGATAGAATAGATCTCCACCTTTCAGAAAATCCTAAGCATGTCAATTTCAGGCTATTAGAAGGCTTGGAAGAGCACTTTGAATTCGCAAATCATCATTCGCTTTCGCCGCTACGCCATTACCTCTTCACCTTTAAATGAGTGTAGGACAATTCCTACCTAAGTTAAATAATTTAGGTTAGGACTAATGCAATGAATACATCCCCAACTTTCAGAAAATTCTAAGGATGTTCATTACGGGCTATTAGAGGGCTCTCAAGACCCATTGAATTCGAAAATCATCATACGCTTTCACTGCCATGCCTTTACCTCTTCACCTTTAATGGTTGTAGGACGGTTCCTATATAAGTGAAACAATTTTCGGCTAGGATTGATAGAAAGAATAGATCGCCACCTTTCAGAAAATTCTAAGCATGTCTATTTCGGGCTATTAGAAGGCTTGCAAGAGCACTTAGAACACGAATAATCACTATAACAACCAATTGAAAAAAGGAACATCCGTGTGAATTAAGGGTGAATATACCTTCATAATTTTATAGCAACAATTAACCAATGGGAAGCCAACAAACGGCAGCCACCAGCCAATCACACCTCCTCAACACTGATTAAACGACCACACGGTATTTTATCAGATTAAACTGTCATCCTCATCCCTCCATCTTAAATTACCGTTCGACTCGTTTTGTATTGTGGCTTACGCTGCATAAAGAAAGTATGAAAGAACTGCAATTGGTAGGTCGAAACCAATTTCTAAACGTATACGATGTACCTGATAGTCAAGTGACACGTTATTTAACGTCTCAGTGATGTACGTTTAATCTTTGGTTACCATAGCAACAGAAATCAGCTTTTTGCCGAAGTGTGTTAAGCCGTTCTGGTTAGGCCTACCGCCGCTGAGAAGCTTGGTGATCCAGGCAACCCCAGTACCGTAATAATGTACATACGGTACTTGAATATCGGAAATAGTGGAAAATTAATAACAATTGTCGTAAAACTTAGTATTACGAAATACTCTATTTTAAATCTATGAACAACACTTTGATTAAAAATAAAACATGTATTTACTTTCCTTGAAGCGTTCTGGCTGTTGCCTGCTTTCACGGCGAGTTACTTTCGGTTTCGGTTAAGTTTGTCTTAGATTGTTGGGGAAGCAAGACTACAGTATTCATGGTGACGACAGTAGAAAATAGCTTTCCTACAGATACTAAACGAACCAGTGAGTACATGTGGCAACAAATTGTACACTTTCATCATTTCGTGCAAACAGGAATAATTGTGAATTCAAGCGAGAAACCACTGCATTACAACTAGGCCGTGTTATGCAAGTTGAACTTTTATTTTAGTTGATGATTACGGGAGACGGAATTATCTCGTTTCAAATATAACTCGAGCGTAGTTTAAGTATCGATAAATTTTCTCAACCACTAGTTACATTCCCAAGCTAATGAAAACACCTCGCACAAGCACTCGGTATTTTTTCAGCTTCGGAATGTAACTCTTGGTTGAGAAAATTTATCGATAAAAAACTACACTCTCGTTATATTATTACTGATAATACTTTAAATACGATTGTGTGGTTCAAGGGTTTTTCTTACGTAAAGATGTATAATCTCTGTCCTGTCCAGAATTGTGTGCTGAAGGTCTTTGCTTCACTTTATGCTTTTGGTTTGTTGACGGTTAAGGAGTTACAGCCAGAGAACCGTTTGGGGGAGAGTAAGTCACCCCTCCCCCACCCCCTCGGGAAGTTTTTGAACTTTCTGCCATATAGCTTTTTTTCCAGTTACCCTTCATGTGCATCCATACCAAACTTAACGCTTTTCATAAAAAGTGAACAATTCCTTTAATTTTGAGCACTATAAAAAACCTATTATTTACATTACGGCATATACTGTGCATTAATAATGATTCATTAATACCACTTCCAGTACTTATTTCAGGTTGGTGTTTAGTATATCATTGGAAAGGAAATTTCAAGAGGAACAATAAAGGCAGGGGTAGTAATTTCGCTGACTGTAAAATGGCATTCAAAGTTTCTTATTCAAATGCCATTTTGAAAAGGAAATGGCGTCTTTTCACTAACACATTAGTATCACTTCCGGTGGTTACTTCCGGTTATATTTGGTATCATTGGAATGGATATTTCAAGAAGAACAATAAAGGAAGAGTGTCATAATTTTGCGAACTGTGAAAGGGAAGTCAGTGTTTCCATAAATATCATTGAAAGCGTCGAATTCGGGCAAACGGCATGTTTCCATTAATCATATTTTAGTATAATTTTGATATGTTATTTACAATAGCTTTCAAGGGCGAATACCATTGGTTTCATCTTTGTACTAATTACTTCAAAATAAAATCACAAATTCAGGGGCTTATTAAGCCATAAGTAAGCAAATCATATAATAAAAAATAATCAGACCGTATAACTCACTGAATTCCATGTAGCAGTAGTTGCAAGTAAAATTTTCAGATAAAATGGTTGGTCGTATGAAAAGTTATTTCAGTTTTTTGGTAAAAAAAATGGATTCCGAACAACAGGAAGAAAAAAAAAGAAAAGTTTAATCCGTTGATTCGTTCAGGAGTTATACGAAAAAACTTAATTTGACTGCCATTTTGGCTGCCCATTCCCAATATGGCGGCTCATAGTAATTCAGGAGAATGCCTTCAACGCCTAAAATTCTTAATTTTATGTAAACAACATTCCTGTCAAGTTTCATGCTTTTATGATGAAACTGCACAATTTTAGACTATTTGCTGCCATTTTCTAAAACGGTGGCTCATAGCAGTGTAGGAGAATGTCTACAACGTTTAAAATTCTTAATTTTATGTAAACAACATTCCTGTCAAGTTATCATGCTTTTACGATGAAAATGCACAATTTTAGATTCTTTTTTTTTTATATATTTTTTTTATTTTTTATTTTGACGAGCCTTATGTCAGCTGAAGCAATTAATGCTTGTATGGCTGAACCGGCTCAATTTTGAACATTACCAGATTTTTTAGAGAAGAAGAAATCTGGTAAAGGGAGGTGCCAGCCCGGGGATTCGATCCGGGAAACTTTCGATCATCGTCGGGGCCGAAAGATTGTCCAGAATTAGCCAGAATACATCCCATAGCCGCTGAAGGAGCATGGTAGCCTCTCACGCTACCCTGGCCAGCAGTCCTGGCGGGGACTTTGCCAAGGTCCCCTTTCCAGGGCTTCGATCAGATCCGCAAACCTTCAGCAACCAGACTGAGCTCTCTCACCGCTCAGCCACGATGACCACTATTTGGCCGCCATTTTCCAATATGGCGGCTCGTAGCAATTCAGGGGAATGCCTACAACGCTTAAAAGTCTTAATTTGATGTAAACAACAATCCTGCCAAGTATCATACTTTTATGATAAAATGCACAATTTCGTCTAATTTGGGGATATATCCTCCGGACTAAAACGGACATCCAATTGTTGATGCGCAGATATGGTAGCAGATAACTAACTGGACAGACAACCTGAAAGTTCGGGGGTGGGAGGGGGTGGGGGTGCTCAAAGCGCAAAGTAACCCATATTATATTGCTTTTTTTTGCCCACAAAATTACTACTTAGAACCAATGTAGGAAAAAAAGCACGGAAACAGATTACAAAATAAAAACCAAGAAGTGCTTCAAGAAAAGACCAATCAACGTTTCGAAAAAAAAAATTTTCGTCATCAGGTTTAAAGCTAACAATTTAAAATATGGCAAGGCCACTAAGTCATCCTAAGTTTAAAGCAAAACACAGTAATTTTATTCTTTTAAAAGGTTTTCTTCGAGAAATTTTCGAGCTGTTCTTTTTTGTATGGCTTTCCTTCGTTCAGCAAACGGTTCTTTTATTATCTGCACACAGTTGTTCATTAGTGAGCATCTATTCATGCCAAAGCAAACTAATGTCAATTTAGTATGAAACAACCAGATGTATTTGAGTCATCGTTGAAGAGGAAACGGATAATAAACTTATTACGAATATAACGATAGCTACCAAAGAGAGTCGGCTGTTACATTCACTTTTTCAACCTAAATAATTTTAAAATCTTGAGTTAGTGCAAAAGAATTAGTAAACTAACTATACACATAATTGAGTTCAGAAGATGACACTTACTCGTCCAAGTGAGAAACAATACAATGTCTTTTTCGTTTTGTTGTAAAATTTAATTCTGAATATTTTTCGCAACCACTTCACCATGTGATTTCTGCCCTGTGCTCCAGGTATTAAGCCATACACTAGTGTATCGGACGCCAAGATTCAACACCAACATTACGTCCATCCTGTTCAGTTAAAATATACTATACGAGCATTATTAACTAAACCTAATGCTATGCTATGCTGTGAGATTATCGCATGCAAATGGAGAGTGTGCAACGTTTATGTGTCTATGCTGGCTTGTTGCTGTTATAAATGGTTCACATTTCCTTACGTAGATGCCACCTTCTGTTTCTACCCTTATGAAAATTTGTCATGAAGGGGTCATGAAAAACAATGATTATGTTTTTCATGAGTGTCATGATTATGTTATGTTGTCATGATGTAGCATCATAATAGGGTCATGACAAACAATGATTATGTCATGATTGTCATGATGGTGTTGGCATGTCACGATGCAACATCATGACAGGATCATGATAAACACTAATTATTAAACAGATCAGACAGGCGACGGCTCAACAAGAGTCAAAGTTAGACAGTCCGTGTCAGTAAGGATCAGCGGTAGAACCTCGGTCTTTGGTTTCAAAGGTCGTGGGTTCAATTCCCCGCTCAGGCAGTCTGACATATAGGTGTAAAAGGCAACGTACATAGGTTTACATCTGTATTTTTAAACAATAACTATGACATGAATGTCATGATTATGTTGTGCCAAAGGTATATTTGTCATGATTCGGTATCATGATTGTTGTACAGTAAATCATAAAAAATTGTGACACTCAAGAAAACATCACGAACTTCTGATTATTAGATTTTATTAGGACTTTGAGTAATGAATGTAATGTTCAAAGAAACACCATGAGGATAGTCGTGCTCTGACGAATCATGCATCAGACTGGCATCACTGAAATGTCACGCAGCATGATGATTTAGGAATCGTGATGTAGTTGTGATGTAGTTGTGTGAAAGTAGGCATTATTTCGTGAACGGATGTGAAGTTTGTTCGTTGGAATGGAGCAAAATTCTTATTATTTTTTAAATTTAATTCATTTCGTATGGTACATCAAGAAAGTTTCAGAATAGAAGGTTCACGGCAAGAAAAAAGTTTACACCTACACAAATTTATTTTCCAAAGCCCAAAGTTTTTTTAAAGTAAAAATTATAGGACCCTGTATTATTTTCACTTTTTTCAACTCTGAAAAAACTTTGAAAGGAGAAAGAGAGTCTTGCCTAAGTCCCAACTCAATTTTCAAAGATGCATGTATGCTTCCCGTTCTCTAACCGTTTTAATTTTAATTTGGCATTCATTTCCTTAGTCGTGTTAATAATGTATTTTCTTCTCAGTTAATCTTCTTCAACTTACCCTAAATATATCTACAAGCCCAACATCCACAAATCTATTCTCTACTTCAATCAACACTTAGACAATTGTCATTATAATAATCCTTCTTTAAAGCCAAATTGATAACAGTTGGTCTGTAAAAACCCTGTCGGTTTCTTTAATCTAACAGTTTTTAACTACATACTTAATCCCTCTACAATAATTAGTATCCTCATTATGCGTAAAGGATAATGACCGAAAACCGCGGGCATTCCTAAACAATGCCCGAAGGCGCGCAGCGTCCCGAGGGCCATTGTTTAGGAATGCACAAGGTTTTCGGTCATTATCCGAATTAATGCCCGTTACGGCAAAGAGCTCGTCCCATTGTCGGCTATTGTTGGCAGACGTTCTATGCTTTGAAAGAACGTGGTATTGTTACGTTCTTGAAATAGTGGGCTATTGTTTTACATTATTGGTAAAGATTCGAAAACAGTTGAACGTGTTGCGGGAAACGAAAATTCTTGGTACTGATGATCAAAAGGCCTTATCGTAGCGTGGCAGAAATGAGCACAGACTTTAACAAAAAGGCAACTAACTCTTGGCAGGTCAAATGAAAATGGGCGAGAATACCTTGAATACATAGAAAACGCTTCAAAAACAAATCAACGTGGGTTAAAACATATAAAGGAAAGAAGAAAACAAGCCAAACAGTAATGTCAGTGATCTAGGGACGAATTGGGTTGCCAGTTTGAATACGGGTCATGCCACTCCAAAGGTGGCTTACTGTACTACGTTAATTCTAGTGTATGATTTTCGCTGTTTGGCTTGTTTTCCTTTCCTTCATGTAATTTACAGGAATTTGTGCTTATTTATTTAAAACATATAAAAGTGCAACCAAAGAGAGTCAAAGCATTTTCTCTTCCCGACAATCCTTCTCGTTGTTAACGTGCAGAGACTATCAAAATCATTGGCCCGAACATGAAAATACTGAGGTTGTGTATTTTTGCCCCCAAAAGAAATACAGTAATAACATTTTGTATTACAACCGCCCCGTGGGTAAAAATGTTTGGGGCAACATCGTCAAAAATGTTGCAACAGATGCCAATTGCTAAGTTGGATGGCCAATTAAGCAATCACAACATTTGTGTCAGCAAAAACTTTGTATCGAGCCAACGCAGTAGAGCAGATCATTGTGGAAACAACTGGCCACCGTAACTTGAAATCCATACGACAACACAAGAAAAGTAGCCGTGGTATGCAAGCAAATATCAGCGATATTTTGAACGTCGTGGCAAATGTATCAAGCCGGAGTGTTACAAATGAAAATCCGGTCGAACATTTGGTGATTAAAAACTGTTCCCATTTTACAATCATTATGTAATCTTTTGTAAATGTAACGGGATTGTAGTCTAGTACTTTGCTTTTTTAATCGTGTTTTTTGTTTTTGTTTTGTTAAAATAAGCTGTTTTTCAAACCCCGGGCATTCAATAGGGAATGCCCGCACTTTTCCCGCCTTCAGATGAAAGTGCGGGCTTTCCCGGCAACAATGGGTTTTCACATTGTTGCGTATTGTTTCAGCTGGGGTTTCCTTCGCCGAAAAGGGCATTACACATAACAAGAACAATCGTCCAGACGACTGCATGCGTAATGCTCCCCCGAAGCACTGCGAGAACTCTTTACTACCAATTCCTTCAAAATAGAATTACAACCAAAACTGATCTTAGCAATTCGTTTATCATTGCTACAATGCCAACTATGCGCAGTCACACTTAATACCTAATTGCTGGCTGAATGTTTTGTCTTTGTTGATTTTGCTAATGTGCATAACGAAAGAATCCTTGTCTCAGCTAAATGCAGTTTTAAATGAAATAAACATTGTCGATTTAGGGGCCGGTAGGCCTAGAAATTAGCTGCTGATACAACAGAAATACTATTAATTTCGTCTTCCGGAGATGAGTTGAGTTGTCGGCGTAACAATGACTGCATGATCGATTGTTGTGGGTTGTTTAGGATTCATAACCCATTGTTACCTCGAAAAGTGAACACGAATTGCTTGCTACTACTTTAACACTCTGTAATGTGGGCCTTTCAAACGATTAACACTATGATTCAACACAGTGAGTTAGTTACCAGGGCATTAAAATTGCTTAATAGTGTTAATCTTACGTTTGGGGAAACTTTACGGGGTCAGAGATGGAGGGAGAAATAATCGGAGGAACGATGTAGATGTAGGGAAAGGTCTTCAAAAACAAACAAAAAAGGAGAAGAGTAATTCGAAGGAGAGGGGAGGAAAGGGGAGAGATGCGATAATTTAAGTTCCACAAAAAAGGAGTTCAGGCTGTATACAGAACTTTTACTGTACCCACACCAGAATTAAAATGAATAAACCCAAAGCCAAAAAATTTCATTCCCACAATTAAAATGTACCCCCTACCACAGAAGCAATTGCAATTAAAATTACAAGTACAATAGCAAATAAAAAAAGAAATAAAATTAAAGCAGGACCTGTTACCAAAAATTTTTTTTGCACACCTTTTTTTGGCCGTCAGTCAATTGTAGCCACACCTTAACTAGGAATTACTTTAGGTTCATGTACTTCTCAATAATCAAAACACATGCTAGTGTGTCGTCCGCCAAGATCTAACGTCTATCCGTGAGCATGGTGACCACTATAAAATAGACTCTGTGTCTTTACAGCTAAGGTAGTATGGCTGTTTTCAGGCATGTGAGGATAAATAACAATGCAACAGAAAAGACTGAAACTTGTTTTAGCGGGAGAGTTTATATCGCTCTTAGTAGTTGGTTTAGATGAGTCGATACCGTCCGTTTTAAAATTACAGCGGGGGGAGATGTAATTACTGAATTAATTAGACGTCAGCTGATTACCTTGAGATGAGTAAAAGCTAAGAAAAGTTGCCTCAATGCTGAGCTACAATGCATAATGCCATTAAGGAACAATTTGCTGTTATCTGATACTAAGCGGCGGCACTACCCGTAACGGAGAACACCTCTTTCACAAGAATTTTAGCAACAGTAGATGCTTTAGCATTTTTCGTAGAACAAATTTCTGGCCATTTAGGTAGAGAATCTTAGCCTATCAGAAGGTACTTGTTGCCACGAGAGGAGCGAACAAACGGACCGGTAACGTCTACAAAATAAGTGTCACCGGGTAGCTGAGGGATGGGAGCAGCGCCCATCATACTAGGTAATGATGTAGGGTTGTTTTTGCAAGTTTTACACAAATGATGTAGGCAGTTTCATCGCGCACCATTCCAAACCAGGGTGAGTGAGTCTGGATATATTTTACTGTTTTAGAGACACCCATGTGTGTTGTTACAGGGCCAGGTGAGCAGCTACAATCAAATACATGCGTTCAAGGCGGAGGGAATTAGCGTGCAAAACCTAGTCTCCCCGAGGCTGTTCTTAATGTTCGACTGATAACGCCATTATTAATGGATGCATTATATGACACTCGCCTAGCCTTCCAATCAACGGGGTGGTGGGGAAAACTAATGTCATTTTCAATGAAGTGAGCCACTAATTTAAGGACAGGGTCAGCTTTTGCGCCGTGCCAAACCTATCAACATCATCATTCCAATTATGCCTTCAGCAGTGGTGAGAGCGAATCATGAGAGATGATCAGCAACTGCATTTGAAGCCCCACTTTTACACTTAATGGTAAAGTAAAAGCATGCTAGCCTCTTTTCCCACCGAGATAAATTTTTAACCACTCAAGAGAATGATGGTCAGAAATGACAGGAAACTCATTAGATTCCACATAAGGCCTAAACTGTTCAACAGACCACAGTGCAGCTAGGACCTCTTTCTTGACAGTACTGAAGGAAAGCTCGTTTCAACATAATAAATTACTAGCATAACAGGTTACTCTGGGACAACTATCGCCATCTTGTAGCAAAACCAAGCCAAGCCCAAATTTCGAGCTATCGCTCCGAATCGTAAAAGGTTTGCTGAAGTCGGATTGTGCGAGGATGGGGACAGTCACAAGCTTCTCTTTTAAGGTCTTAAAGGCAAGATCACACTCGGGGGTCCACTCGAACTTAGCATTGATATTTTTCAATAAGTTTAAGAGGGGTCGGGCAACCAAAGAGTAGGACTGGATATAGCGCCGAAAAAAGTTGTCATGCCAAGAACGCTTCAAACAACCTTAATCCTAGTGGGTGTCTTGATTTTAGAGATCATCTTGATATTTGCAGGATCCGGCAAGATGCCATTGGAAGTTAGGATAAAACCCAGCACACGAGCCTCAGGGCAACACAAATTATACTTATCTACATTAACTGTAAGATTAGCATAATTTAGACGACCAAGCATGAAGTCTCTCTTTTTTTGGTGCTCCAGGATATCGTGAAGAATTAATATGCAATCGTCCTGGTAGTATCCCTGGAAGTCCGGCGTCTTAAAAGCTCATCCATCATGCGCTGGAACACCTTTGATTCAGTTTCATCCTGAACATCGCGTAGTGAGGGGCATACAAACTGACAGGCACGCCAAAGGCTGCTAGACGGCTTGATTCCTTATCTGAGAGGATTTAGTAATAGGCACTTCTTATGTCTATAGTTGTTATATAGCGAAGAGTACCAAGTTGACTTAAAATAAGATCGATGGATGGTAAGGGGTACGCATCCGGTAACAAGTTCCGGTTGAGTGCCCCGTAGTCAACTAAAAATCTAAATTACCTGTTCAGTTTTGGTGTCAGAGAGCACGGCGAACAGCACGAATCCGTCAGTGAACAGCAAGCCGTCGGTGTGTAGCGGGACAGTCTGGTTGTTGGACTGTGGTGTGCCCTGGTTGTATGTGGACTGAGTACGAGTAGTGATTTACGAGTTCTGTGTCTTGGTTATCCGGCTTCAGACCAGGGCCCTGTAATAAATCAAACCAAATCAATTCAATTAAACTTTGGGCCAATGCTCCACAATAAATCAAATCAAATCAATTAAACTTATGGTTTCCGTTTCACAATTAAATCGAATTCTTATATTGTAGTTGTAACTTAACGAAAAAAAGTGTTTTTCTACCTTGATTTCTCCAGCTGAATTGTGTTTCTCATCATCGTGGGGCAGATCATCCAGTTAAAAGTAAAAACAAAACCACCAAAAAAAAACTCAATGAAACTAAGTAAACTAAACTAAACTAAACTAGCTTATCGCATCTATTGTTCATAAATGCGAAGAAAACAATGGATTTCATCATTTTGGACCAAAAAAGGTTACGGCTGTCCTCAAAATGAAACGAAAGCCAACCAAAAAAAAAATGGACCAGAAAACTAGATTAGTGTTTCCATCTCATAATCGCTAAGAAAAAAAATGGATTTCATCAAATGAGACCAAAAAGATCTGACATCTACCCCAAAACAAAACTTGTTAAGGATTCCCGCCAAGCTTTTAGGCCATGTGAAGTCGTGATACCAAATGCCAAGCTCTTTCGTCAAGCTGGGACCTCCGACTATGACTACAAACTTTAACTGAAAATTTCGCAGTAAGAAATTTTCATATATTACATTTAACTTCGAAGTATTACTCAGTGAAATTAGCTTGACGAAGAGCTTGGTGTTTGATATCATGACTTCATACAGCCAATTTCGGCAATAAACATCACATCAATTCAATTGTCGAGGACGTAAACCATTGTAGCGCGACGCCATAGCACAAGTGTCTGGTATCCTGAAGCATATTCGGGCACATCTCAGGTACTTGAGGAAAAAGAATAATGCGATACAAAAGCTTAAATTGTAGTAAAAGAAAGAGCAATGACCCACCTGAGAAAAATTAACTCGTGTAGGAATGTCAGCTAAGCAGCTTTCAATGCAAAATGTGACCCTCAATAACATTGCAAATGTGTTACTAGCTACTTTTAGTCCACTCATCCCTATGTTAATTCCCATAGGGTGATTATTCATCGATACCGAGATAACGGGAAGGCTTCCAGCTATGAAATTGCTTGAATGGCTGCAGTACAATACGAACTGCATACCTTTTCTGGTCTAAGTACGCAAGTACTGTACAACCATTGTTAGTATTTTCGGCGTCATCTCCGATTGGATGGACGAAGTTAGAACAATGACAGCGTGTATACTGACATGCGTATCTAGAGACACGCTAGGGTGTCGTCACAAATCAAAAAAACGTTGCCAAGATAATTGAGTCTACATCCAATTCACAAAAAACAAACAAAATGTCAAAATAAAGCCAAAAACTGGTAAAGAAGCCGCCAAGGTGAGAATGGTTCGTCCTCACAAAGGAGTGATATGAACTAAGCAAAAAAAATAAAAAAATTAAAACAAAACCAAAAACTGAAAAAGTGGCCACTAAGTTGAGAATGGTTCGGCCTTCCAAAGGAGTGATACGAACTGAATATAGTGAAAAAATAGCCACTCAAGTCATTGTTGACGTGACATTTTATTACACATCTGCAGGCTTGTTGAGTTGAGTCTAAGACACAATTGAAATAAAAAGAAGTGATAATACATCAAAAACCAAAACTAAAACGAAAAAGGGACTGCCAAGTTCCGAATGGTTCGTTCCTTCAAAGGAGTGATATCAACACACCAAAGCATTAGCCAAGTTAAAGGGACACCCGGCCGGCCTTATAACCTTCCGCCTGCCTTATAACATCTCACGCTGATCGCCTTCCGCGAATATAGAACACCAAGGTCATCTGAGGTAGTAGCTCCGTTCTTCGCAGTGAAGAACGAAGCTACTGTCTCATTTGGCATTGTGCCTAATAGACGAACCAGCACGAATGCATTAATCGTATCGTCACAAACCTGAATGATTCTCGTATTAACATCACAATTTATAATTTTCTAGGCTAGTGTCTTATAATTTTGCTTCGGCGATCTATTGGATTAATTTTAATGTTTAACGCATTACGCTTTTAGATTTTTGATCTCATGGTAATTATTAGCAAATTAGTACATGCACACACAGAGATGAAACGTCATGATTATTGTAAGCGCGGGATGCAGTAAATAAAGTTATCAATTATTCAACAGAAAATTACTTAGATGCCACTTTTTAAAGCGGATTTTTACCAAGGGATTGACTAATGGTAAGGAAATAGACCTTTGGAGCCATACTTGATGTGGAGTATCGAGAAAAATGGCGCTTGGAGTAATGTCCTTTTAATCGCATCAAATAATACTTTGAACGTTAAATGAAAACTTGAACATTGAAAATTGTTCTAGTTTTCTTTAACGTCCAAACTATTAGTTAATGCGATTAACTTGGCGAATGTTTTGGTGTGTTGATATCAGTCCTTTGAAGGGCCGAACCATTCAGTACTCCATTTTACCATAGGGATAGACCCTTTTAATTACTCTTTATGTAAAGTAGACATTTACACCTTTCGAATGAACCTAATTGGAGTCATCCACGCAAATTTGAAATGTCGGAATAGCAGTTGAAAGTTGAAAATGAGCGAAAAATTGAATGGTGACTGTGATGCCAGCCCATAGTAAAATTGGCGTAGCTCGGTTGCTAACAATGATAGACCCTTTTAATTACCCTTTATGTGAAGAAGACATGCCCACCTTTCGAATGAATATAATTGTAGTCATCCACCTAAAGTAGAAACGCCCGAATAAGAGTTGAAAGTTGAAAAATGAGCGAAAAATCGAACGGTGCCTATGATACCAGCCTATAGTAAAACGGTCATAGCTAGATCTCTAACAATGGTAGAACATTTTAATTGCTCTTGATGCAAAGAAGACATTCCCACCTTTTGAATGAACCTAATTGGAGTCATCTACGTAAATTAGAAACGTCGGAATAGCAGTTGAAAGTTGAAAATGAGCCATACTTGATGTGGAGTATCGAGAAAAATGGCGCTTGGAGTAA
>JAHWFP010216739.1:0-30802 GCA_023313725.1 Lithobius niger | reverse complement strand
CGATTAACTTGGCGAATGTTTTGGTGTGTTGATATCAGTCCTTTGAAATTAAACAGTGACTGGTAGATACCAGCCCCTAGTAAAACGGGCATAGCTCGGTCGCTAACAATGGTAGACCCTTTTAATTACGCTTGATGCAAAGAGGATATTCACACCTTTCGAATGAAACTAATTGGAGTCATCCAACTGAATTAGAAACGATGCAACAGTTGTTGAAAGTTGTAAGTTGGCAAATTGAGACATCTATGGGCATTAAATAGGCCGAAATGGCCCAAAATGGGCATTTTTCTCGAAAACCGTGGGAGATATGAAAAAAAGTAATGGGACATAACATTTACAGACTACATTATTGCACACAACTTGCTTATGTTTGTTATACGAATGAACAATATATTAAGAAAGTAGTAAGATAAATGTACGTACGAACACACCTCCGGTCTGCCATCTTGGATCTGCCATCTCGGATTATGACGTCACTTCCGGTTTTTGACATAAATTTTTAGTTTTTTGACGTCATTTCTGGCATAAGGTGTACGTAGCAACACACCGGAAATGCTGCCATCTCGGATCCACCATATTGGATCTATGACATCACAAACCGGAAATGACGTCTTTTGGACCGGAAATGGCATCACAGTTTTATGTCTTTACCCTCATTTACCCCCCCCTTACCCCTTTTACCCTTCTTTACCCCTCTTACGTATTGTAAACACATTTTGAAAACCTAAGAAAGTATTCGAAGGTATTAGATATCCTCCTCAGGTATTCGTTTCACCCAAGAGAAACAGTCAATAAATAATAAATCGTCATGTCGTTCTTTTTGTGTCTAATGGTTTGCTGTTGGTTTACATACATTATGTTCCTTTAAGCTCACTCGCTCAAGACGGACAACCAGTTTCCCACGTAATTAGCATTGAAAACGAAGCCATGAGTCACGCACTAACGGAAGAAGAAGAAAAAAAAGGAAAAACAACTTTGGCTGAAAACAAAACCAGTTCATGTTCGTATAATTAACCTTAGCCAGTAGGAATATCGAATAACGTGCTGACAATAATAGATCAGCTATAATTACCATCATATACGCATAGTGTGAAGTCCTGTGAGAAGGACAACAGAAGGACAACTGTGAGAAGGATAAATAAACATAGTTATTTATGTCAAAAAACTAGTTCTTGGTAGCATTAATGTCTAACACGTTCGTAAAGAAATCAAGTTGAAAAGAAAAAAAAAAGAAAAAACCAGTACAGTTTCGTAATTAAATTTGAGTAATAGTGAACCTGCTAGGGACATGTGAATAAATTTTTAAGTCCCACCTTACAAAAAAATTGGGCATGACCTTCCCCTATTTTGTCAAAAATACCTAACAGTGAAGTCTCATAGACTTCACTCGTCAGGAAGGAATGATTTAATTCCTTCCTAACAGAAGCTAGATTGGCTGTGTTTCCGCGCGGGCAATGTGTTAATGTAGCGGAAGGGAGCGAATTCACCAACTACTAAAAGGTGGTGACAACCCTTTTGGACCATTTAGAAATTTTGAAAATTTAGGAAAGTACAAAAAAAATGGTCCAGGCACGCAATTAAGAAATATGTCATTAAAATTTTGAAGATAAAAAGCAATTTTGTGCAAATTTTGAAAATACATAAATTTTGTAAAGTTAAATTTACTGCAAATGTGTGTAAAAATTAGTGTGAATTGAAGGGGATGTGGGAGCTGTAGCTATGGGACAAAAGTCCCTTGATTCAGTGCTGTATCAGGATGAAAAATACATCTTCTTTACATTCATGTGTACATGTTTGTTATCTCAAATAAGCAAAGATAGGACAAAAGAAATAGTCGTACAAAGTAGTCATGAATTGCCCCATCAGTGCTTAAATAAGATTTTCAAACAAATAACACACGAATGTAAATTAGACACGTTCTTCGTCCTGGTACAGTTCACATATTCGGTTTTATTTTTTCAAAAAACAAAAAATTCAAAAAAAAATCTTCTTTGACTTCTTAATTGAATTTCGACTCAGAACCTAAGAAACGAAAATACAAAAAAAGGTGAATTAATAAGAATAAAAATAATACAAAACAAAATTAAATATGTAACATCAAATAAAACATAAGCTAAAAAGAAAACAATGTACTGATAGATAAAAGAGAAAAGAAAATGTCTTGTGAGCATATTTCTAAAACATAAATAGTAAAAAAATTAATACGAAATAAACAAAATCATAACCATAATCCAACCATAAACTAATGTCGAAATTACTTACATTGGACCTCCCCACTGGTCGGCACATGTCTTAAACTTGCCTTTGTGGTTGTTATCATAGACGAAAATCGAACCATTTTTTTTGTCGTTTCTGCTGGTGGGGGTGGGGGGAATGAAAAAGTCGTTTCTGTAACATCACCTCGTTCAGTAACGGGTGGAGGTGGTAAGACAAAAGACGGATTTCTTGTCACCATTGTCACATTGGCGGCGCGCGTGTTGGAAGACGAGGTGGAAGAGACGTACGTACTGGTACCAAAGGAATTTCATTCCCATTTGTAGAAGAACCTGTCGAGACGATCGGTGTGTATCCTCCCGTTCTTGGCACACCAGAGGTTCCTGCAGAGCTCCAAGGAGCCATTCTTTGTAAAATTACAAAGGCCAGTACACCGCACATCACCCAATAGAATACAGCAAAGACCAAGTTAACTGCAAGACCCGTCATGGCTGAATGACTAACTCTCAATCCGAACAAATGCTCGTCTTATTGTTTTAGATTCCTTCACCGAACCCTACCAATCACAAATCGTGTGAACTAAAATGGTCCCGAATGGACTTTGCGAAGTGACTTCATCATCAGTATTGAAACGAGGCCCCAGTCAAAACAAAAAAGCCACTTACCTCTAAGTGCGACACATCATGCACTCACTGCACTGTTCGCAAGCAGGGGTCGACACTGCTTCCACACATCCCCCACCACATGTAATCCCATGGGCAAAGTCACATTACACTATCAGTCACAGAGAACAAATAAATAAAACAACAAAATACAACATAAACTGAAAATGAAAACAAAAAAAAACAAAAATAACGTGAACAAAACGAAAAATAAAATAATCGAAAAACTACCGTTGTGCAGACAATGGTGTGCCTAATGGCAAACACAACTTGCCCCACTAACAAAGCCTGAAATAAGAATTAAAGGTACACCTCCAACGCAAAAATAAAAAAAAAGCAGAAAATAAAATTAAAACGCAAAATTCAAAGTTTTACCTCAACCACATCCCACAAAGTTTGGGGCATTATCAGCCCTCATCTGAGACGAAGCATTCGTCCCCATGCTAAGAAACACAGAAAAATAAAGATTATGATAAGTCATCAACAAAAGGAACAAGTCATTTTTAAAATCACCTACCATACACCAATGCACAAACTCCGTAAATGAGAGCCTGCACAAAATAGGATGTGTTGGAATTACCATGTTGTCACCTCAACAGTCAGCAGGCAAATGAGAGGCAATGCTGGCCAATTTCTATAATAAACTAGATGCCACGGGGCATACTTGACTCGACCACTTTCTCAATTCAACGAAGGACGCACGTCGTAGAAGAAACGAGGCCAACCAATTGTGGTTAATTCTCGAGGCTAATCCCGCCTCCTACCTACGTCACAAGCAAGAATTACAAGTTAGTTAAAAATCAAGGATAACCATCCCTATCTGTGACGTCAGAAGCGTAGGACCTTGGATAGAAAGACTACAATTAGCATATTTCGAGCAGGTATAAAACCCCTCAGATCCGTGCAAAATTTGTCACAAACAAATTATCAAAAGGCCACTCCAGTCCTTCTTCACAGCTCTCGAGGTAAGCCAATACATTATAGCACTTCTCTCTAGTTCTTATTTATTTTTAAAAACAAAAACCAGAACTTACACCTAAAGCAATTTTATATTTTCCCTACCAGATTGAAAAGGTATTGAAAATATGGGTGAATTTTTCGAATTCATGAAATTACAATTTTACGATTTAGGAGGTTTGCACAAATTTTTAGTTACTCTACCAGGCACCAGGTACAGGATTGCACGTACATATAAGATGTTTCGAAATTACTGACGAATACGATAGACTAATTCACCTTTTAAACGGGGTAAAAACATCTCTACATGATTGGGCCAGATTTTATACCCGTTTAAGTGTGTTGCGATTTTTTTCAAATTTACCTCAAACTCTGTACCAGTCAGAAAATTTGAAAATATATATGTATCTTTTCCCACAGGACACGTTACATTCCAAACACCCACTTATAACGGTTGCATGGTAATGTCAGAACTCTAATTTGCGAATCTCGCACACGCAGTGAAACAAGTTAACAAGCGGCTACTTTCAAGTCTTGACGTGCATTTCCGTTTCAACGAAAAGTGATTTTCTTTTCTTTGTTCGCAGAAAAGGGGCACCAATGGCTGATTTTGTTTTAAATTTAGGTGGGAATTTATTATTGAAAATAGATTATTCCAAATCAACTGCTCAAATAACCAAATTTTCAGTCGTAGACAGCAGTTACGTGATTCACGAGAGCCAATTTTTCTTGGTATCGTTACAAGAATGGCAGAAAATGGAACTGTTGTTACCTTCTTTTGCGGAGGAGGGTCTCCTTAATCTATCAGGCACACCGACCCTACTGTACGTTACGTCCGAAGCATTAGTAACTCTTGACGACAACAAAGATTTTCTTTTCTTTTCTGAAAATGGGTTAATCAGATTAACAGCTCAGCAGTTAAACGTCTTGAAAGAAAATATTGACCTCGATTTTGAATAAATTATTTTCTCAATGAACTTTTTTCTTATTATTTACTTTCTTTTTTTCTAGTGAAATTTAGTGCGTTCTGCATGGCAAACCCTCTTCTCCCTATTAAACCTAAACATTCAGTACATCTTGGGAACAATTTTTTTGCTCAGGTTTCGGAATTTAATAATAGCCTTAAAGTTCACGTGAGACGATATACTGCTAATGCAGTGGGTTATACGGCAACTGCATATTTCATTAAGTTCAGAAGAATTCTACGATATTAGCGCTTTCTTTCCCACTCACGGTCTTGATCGAGACGCCGAAGTGCACGGTCACTTGTTATCATTCTCAACCTTTTGAACAGAACTATTGTTAAGTTTGGCCAATGCGTACAGGAAGTCCGTGGATTTGAACGTAGATCAATTTAAAATATTAGTCGACGCCGTTGACCAGCTTTCAGAATGAATACAACTCTTGTCGAATCACAATTGAAAATTTTCAATAGAAAATTGGACTATATCGTGACGTGCAATGCCATCACGATCAACGTACTTTATTACATCAAAGAACTATCAATCCTCGGCCATGACATACAGCAACCTTTTATTGTTAAAATGCCTAAATCGGTACTCGAATCTAACATCAGTGAAAAGGAACGAAGAACTATTTTGTATTGTGAAAAGTTCATTTTACAACAAGAGCTGAAAAACTAGGCGCTCGACACTCCCATCTTCGTAGTGACTAACGAAATTAAGCGGGTGCAGTGTGTCTCCACTGGCACAGTATTTTTTGTCAAAGGAGACAAGAAATTAAAAGAATATTTAGAGAAAAAATGAAACGTAGCTTGCGAGCAACTACCCACTAACACTAGGCTCCATCCTACTGTGAAATGGACAGGTATCATTTCTGCCCTAATCACGTGGCCGCAGCTTGTAGCTTTTTTAAGGTAAAATTTTATTACAAATTTATTTTGTGGAACTGATTTTCAAAATTTTTCCACCCATATTTAATACCTCTCACCCATCACCCAGTCATCAGAACGCACAACGACGACCATGGACCAACACGTCCCTTCACCCGTCTCTCCACCGACAGTTGCACAACCCCTCGACGAGGGAGCAGCTCCCACCGTCCAGCCAACACAACCAGCCGCTACAGTCCACCCGATGGAGGGTACGTTACCCACTCTGCCACTTCCAGAACTCCCACTCCCGCTCTGCAGCCGCCTACGCCGGCCGGGGAAAACAAGTGCCGTCCCACACGTTGGCTCAAGTGTAGGAAACTCACGCCTAAGCACCCCAAGGTAGGCGAATTATACCATTGTTACGCCATTGTGAAACAATCCGCTCACGGACAGATAGATAAAGGGATGATGTTTAATTGTCTGTCATTATTCGAACACGAATTTGATTTACAAGGATTTTACATCAGTTCAACAACTGACGCGATTAACTGTTATTTGCATTTTTCAAGACCAGTGAATTTGTGGTGCGTGAACTCCGTTTTAAAGGGGAGCGTTAGGCTAAAACAAAGTATAAATGCCCTAAACTACGCGACCACAATTGATTTTTAGTAAATACACTTTGTTAAAGGACATGATTTTTGAATAACTTGAAGTATTAAAGGTTAAACAATTTATTATAAATAAATAATAAAATATGGTACAAAAATATACACTAATAAATTATTACATATAACATTATCTTAAAATATTCTGAACTAATTATGCTCCTTTTTTTCTTGAAACTCAATTTGGTACACAAAGCTGAATATTTCACTGATCCACCAGCGAACCGCAAATAACACTTGCACACAAAATAATGATAGTGAGACGTCACGTTACGGAATATCTTGACCAAAAACCCTTTTACTGGATAGGCCGTTTGCTCATGGAGTTGCTGCTCACTTGTAGAATACGGACGAGGCTTTCCTGCTATACTCTCACTTAGCGACGGGAAAATCCACTATGAAAAACACAACTCAAGAAACGTACCATTAATATGCAACTCCGGTGATTACCCAAACATTAGTATAATCCAAGGCATCTATTAAATGAACTGACATTACGCACCTTTAACCAGATTTCCAACGAAAATCACAACGGTGGTAATTACGGACTGAGTGCGCCAAATTACGCATGCAAATTGGCTTTTCAAACATCAGACGGACAAGTTCATTATTCTCAGGTAACCGGCATACGGGTTTAAAACTACGCAGACGTCAAACATTCGAACGGTAACTGAAGGAAACAAGGTTCAGACATTATTAAATCAAAAGGTTAAAATTTGAAAGTACAATCTGAGTGTTGACGCTTTTTCCATTAGACGAACAGGCTTCGTTGATACGCAGGCGGCTAGCACACCGGCAACACAAACGAAGAAAATAACATCACAAAAACTCAGGAACATTGCCTGCAAGTAGGACAGACCAGTCCACTCCCACATAGACTTCACATGGCATTGCTTGGCATTGCTGAAGATCACGTGTTACTTTCACTTTTAAAGGAGACACATAGCCTCGTTTTGGAATTAAAATTTACATGGCTAACTTAAAAACAAATAACAAATACAATTTTTAATTACTACACTTAAATCTTAGAAACGATGTTCGCTACAATATTATCGTTTCACATAAATAAACCTGATCATTCAAACTTAAATTATAAAATATATATCAAAATTGCGAAAATAGCAAGTAAGAGGCGCCCTCCCAGTGCACCAGTTCCAGGTGGGAAGTGCTCAAACCATACCTAGGGCCCACCAAGATATCGCCCAACAAATTTAGACGTAGTGTTAGGAATAATGGCCACGAAATCACTGAATCCAACTCACAAGATCGTGCCTCTGTCTACCAAAACCAAGCAAAAATACTATCTGGTGAACATTTCCGAAAACGATCTTCACCCACTCGAAACGTTGCAGACTGCCGACCACCATTTAGTGCCTTTTGGCCT
Source organism: Lithobius niger (assembly GCA_023313725.1). Classification (NCBI taxonomy): domain Eukaryota; kingdom Metazoa; phylum Arthropoda; class Chilopoda; order Lithobiomorpha; family Lithobiidae; genus Lithobius; species Lithobius niger. The sequence continues at coordinate 23,086 of JAHWFP010216739.1, read as the reverse complement.
GCTCTTACCGAACTTTCTCGCAAAATATGAAAACACTCCATTGGATTTATTTTTAACCCCAAGTCACATATAACGACCTGCAGGTAACCAGTAAGTGAACGTGGAAAAAGTAAGTCCCAACTCGCACTGCAAGCTTTGTGAGGGAAGGGGGGCGGGTGAGCAGGAACCCCGAGCAAAGCAAGCAGAAATAACCCCGTGGTCAACGTCCTCGTCCTAAACCAAATGAATGCTGGTTCAAAGCCCACGAATGACCCAACTAAAGTTAAGAAAAAAAGTATCAGAAATTAATTCATGCAGTTAAGGGTTAAGCGACGCCTTTTTAGTACAGTATGCCGCAAACTTCCTTTACGTTGTGGCACGAATCGCGAATGTAGAAGATCAGTACTCTCCGCCCAAAAACGAGATTGAAATGTAACTAAGTTGCTTAAATAAAAAAAATTATTTGATATGTATTTTATTTCCTAAACACCGCCACCACTCTCTATTCCACGTACCAACCTTAAGAAAAAATTTACTATACAGTTCAAATTGTTTGTTTGTTAAAGGTACACTCCCTCCCTCTATAAACAGTCAGCCAATCCTTACCGATCCCTCAAAACCAGCCATGGATTTGTCCCTAAAGCATCCCAGTAATCACATTGTAGTGGACCCGTCTGGAATTGGAAAAACTGAATTAGTTTCTGAATTAATTTTAAATGCTGAAGAAGTGTTCAATCTCGTCCCGACATCCGTAACTATTTGCTACGGAGCTTGGCAAACTGCTTACGAAACTTTAAAATCCAAGTGCAAACGACTTCCAGCACAGCTCCGGGCCCCAACGTCTTGACCAAATCACCTTACATTCGTCCGCTGGGTAATCTAGACGTTGCCATGCGTGAAGTGCTGTCAAACCGTGACATTGAGGATTTTTCCAAAGCCAAACTGTACGCTCAAACGCTCCAACGTTTTCTAGACATTAACAAAAATTCGTGTCGGATCCTTTAAGCGTGTTAATGTCCTCGATGGGTGCGACGACCACGCCAGCCAGCTCGCCCGCGCCAACGACGCAACAGACTGCCACACCAGCCGCTAGCAGCACTAGCATCTTCCCGGCATCCAGTGCAAGTCCTAGCACGTCCCCTACCGTGGTAGGGGCGTGCCCCCTACCGTGCCCCCTCCCCCACGGGGGAGGCAGCAGCAGCAGCGAGCGTGGCAACGCCGCAAACGTCAGTGTTCGATTGGAGCGATATGGATAAAGGAGCCAATGCTGACGTTGATAGTAGTGGGGGGGAAAGCTGTCGTTGCTGCTCTCTCTTACGACGAACCTACTAAAAAGAATCCTAATGTTTTTTGGGTACCGGACAAATACAGAGGTCGTATAAGAAAATTTTTAGAAGAAGGCAAAGTGCTTTACGACCCGATGGGGCAAATCGTGCACCACGAAACTGGTTTAGCTATATCCGGTTCAAACGCAGTTCAGCTCATTCACGGTCGAATTTCTGATAATAAATCATTCAGAGAGAAGATGTGCTTACAACCCGGATGGTCGTACGTTTCCGGTTTAATTCCCCGGAAGAGTTATTTACGCAGGTCCTCTAGTATAATACTTCCTACACCCCAACCCCTCGTCAGTTCATTACGTTCTTCAACAGAGGATGAATCAACTTCCCGAGGCGCGGTCGGCGGGCACAGCGTTAAAAGTAAAATGAGACAATCATCATGGTCGAGCGAGTTTTTTTAATGACATACTAAACACCCATTATTACGATCCTAAAAGTTCCGGTAGCCTGGGGGGGGGGGGGAGAGAGAGACGACTTCATAAGCATGCCTCACTCGTTGGTTGTAAAATTACGCTAGCCTTTGTTAAACGTTAGCTGCAATCTCAGGACACGTATACTTTATTGAAGCCAGTGACCAGGAAGTTTGATCGAAACCGGATCAGGGTGAAGAACGAGAGAGATACAATTTCGGCCGATTTAGCTGACGTGACTAATCTTGCGGCGTATAATGACAACTATAATTTTTTATTGGTCATAATTAATGTCTTCTCGAAGTAGCTATGGGTTCGCCCTATTAAAAGAAAAGCTGCAATTTCAGTTTCAACAGCATTACGTGATATTTTAGTCGATCCACGTGCCTCGAACGTGGAGTTTTTTACCAGTGATTCAGGCTTAGAGTTCCAAAACAGAGCCGTAGGACAGCTACTACGCCAGCACAATATCAAACAGTATATTACACGCAACGAAGACGTCAAATCGCGCATCAGTGATCGAGTGATACGCACGCTACGTGGTCGAATTTCACGTTATTTGCATAAAAACAATACTATGATGTTTATCGACGTACATCAGGACATTGTTAGATCCTACAACAATAGTTATCACCGTAGCATTAAAATGAAGCCCATTCAGGTTAACGATGCTAATACCGGTCAAGTTTTCGTTAATCTTTATGGTGGGGGTGGGTTCCGAACTGGCGATCCTGTGAGACTGGCTTTGAAAACGCACATTTTCACTCGTGGCTACCATCCAAAATGGGCTCAAGAAGTTGCCTACGTGAGTGGGAGAAACGTCAAACATTCCATTACAACCTATACCGTTAAAGACTGGCTCGGCGAACCGATTCTTGGGACATTTTATAAGCAAGAATTACAAAAAAATAGCCGAGCCTACATCTTATAAAATTGAAACTATGCTGAGAACACGTAGAAAAAGAGGAGGTGGGACCGAGTATTTAGTTAAATGGCTCGTTTATCCGAGCTCTTTTGTCAGTTGGGTTTCTGACCTAGAGCAGTTAAGATGAGTGAGGCTATATTTTTAACCCTTCCCAGTAATTCGTCTATGGATATATTTCCGCGTAATACGCTTCAGAAATACAACACTCGATTGTCAACACCTTTAATCTGTCCCGTGACTACGAAGTGGCTTTGTGCGAAATTTCGTTTCCAAATAACATAAATCAAGATTCTGCAATTATTTTAAAAAGTGCTGACGAGGAAGCTCGGCTCTTGGAGTACAGCTTTACGGAAAGGAAAGAGAGGTTGTTGGAGGGAGGCCATTTGAGTCCTATCGAAAGTACTGCAATTTTACCTTCTACTCAGGGCACGAAACGATACTCTAGTTACAAGAATTAATGAACCGTCTCAATCTCGACATTCAAGATCTAAAATAGCAATTACCCAACGGCGATCATATGAAGACTTCCGAGGACCCGTGCAACTTGTACGACGAAAGTACACACACGTTTAATATTCGTAATTACGAAGGCGAAGAAACGTACGTTAGGCTTTATTTGGGACCTAAATTAGCTTCTCGTTTTGGCTTCCCAAAATTTGAAATGCTTCCAGATGTTGTGGAGCACTCTGTTGAAACTTTGGTACCAGTCATGGAAACAACTAATACTCCCGTAGACAGTATATACGTGTATACCGATCTAATCCAAGCTAATCACGTGGGTGACTACAAATAGCCCTTATTGAGTATCGCTTCGGTTCGTGGTCAACCGGGAAAAGTTTGCAACATTGAGTTTAATAGGTTTATAGAATTTGGTGATTATGGGAGGACGGTGGTTGTCTTGCACTTTCTTAAAGCAAAGCCTTTCGTAGACTATAAGTAAGCTCGCGCCCCCTCCCCCCTCCCCACACACATCGATCGTACATCATGAGAGGCACGTGTCCTTACACGCAGTACTATCAAGACCAGGCAGGTGGAGGTATACCCCTGTACTACGGACGTCACGGAGCACAGAGTGGAAACGGATTGGGGGTCGATCTTGTCTAGCTTGTCTATACCATTTTTAAAGGGGATAGGCAGTTTTCTAGGATGAACGGCTCTCTCTACTGGCGTCGGTATAGGCTCCGACGTGCTGGGAGGCAGGCAAGTCATGGAAAGATGCTTCTCGTTATAGGTTTACGGAAGCTGGACATGACGTCATGAGCGAAGTTGGAAGAAGATTGGAACAACGAGGGACTGGACGCAAACGTAAAAGAAAAGCTTCAAAAACTAAAACTAAGTGTTGTAAAAAATGAAGGAAGAAAGCGTCGAAGCCTAAAACCGTTCTCGATTAAGCCTGCCTATATAACTGTCTGTCCTTCTCCCTTCAGTGTCATTTTACGTCAGGTGGGTCAGTATGACGTACCTTCACCCAAATTCGTGCGAGTGTCTGCTGAATAATTTAGATTTGTTCAGCATCCGCCCGTTCATTATCGGTTAAAAAAACTAAAATGGTAGAGTATCGACTGGTAGCGACTATAGGTTCTTATCAAGTAATCGATTTTTTGGTTCCAGGATCCGACGATTACATCGATATATCACAAACGTTAATTTACATGCGTGTAAAAGTTGTAAAATCGAACGATGGTTCGGCCTATACCGCGGACGAAAGTAAACTGATGGTACCCATCGATTTGTTTTTGCACGGACTTTTTTCTTAAGTTGACATCAATCTGAATGGTAAACTGGCTACTGGTACCAACAACCATTACGGATACAAAGCATTCATGAAGACTGTTTTAAGTTACGGTAGTGAGGCAAAACAAACGCAGTTGGAATCCTCACTTTTTGCACCCTATACCACACGACAGAACAGGACGGTGAGTGGGGCTGAGGTCAATCTCGTAGGACGAGTCAGCCACGATTTAGTAAACCAGTCACGACTTCTGCTAAATAATACAGAACTGAAATTTAGATTCGTGCCTCAACGCGCTGAATTCTACATGTATTTAAATGCCGCTGGTGTAACCTCCGCCCTCTCACCCGTCATCGTTCCATTAGATGCAGCCCTCTACATTCGCAAGGTTACCCCCTCCCCCTCTATTATACTAGCTCACGCCAGAACGCTCAATACAGTTTCCTCGGCAAAATATCCTTACAGAAAAACTAATTTTAAGAGACACACTTTGTTGCAAGTTACACGCAGCGCAACGATCGACAATATTTTCAACGGAGACATTCCGAGTCGAGTTACTATGGGATTAGTTAAACACGCAGCCTTCAATAGGGTTTATTCAAACGATCCTTTTTTCTTCGAACATTTTGGTTTGACTTCACTAGCATTGTCGGTCGACGGCGTAATGCACAACTCAAAACCTCTAAATTGTGATTTTGACAATAATAAATATGTGCAAGCTTACATGTCGTTGTACGAAGGACTAGGAATACAGTACCACAACACTGGCATGGCCATTTCTTACGCAGATTTCAAGTCGACCAGTAAGACATTGTTTTGTTTCGATTTGACAGCCAACGCAAATTCCAACGATCCTACTCACGTGTCTTTAGTTAACAATGGCATCGTGCGTGTCGACTTGAAATTTTCTACTGACTTGGCTCAAAACATCACAGTTGTGTTTTTGGGTGAAAAAGAAGCTTTATTGGAACTTGACGAAAAGCGAAACGTGCTCTCTACAGAATGAATACGAAACAAATAGACGATATATTGCGTCCGTTGGGTAGTGATTTTCAAGGTGTGTTCCCTTCTAATCGTATTCCGGAAGGGACGGGCTGGTCCATTATTAATCTCTACAAGTGTGTCAAACCTGGTAGTCATTGGGTGGTTTTGGGTGACTACGAGTACTTTGATTGTTTTGGATTGTTACCTCTTACAAGTACTTTTAAAAAAGAGGTGTAATGGAGATAAGTGGTGGTACAATACTGTAAAGCTTCAAGACTTTAACACAAAAACTTGTGGTCATTTTTGTATTTATTATATCTTAAAACGTTGCGAAGGGGCTTCCCCTCTTCAGATTATTGATTTTTTAAGTGTTAAACCTGATGTAGAACGATTTGTTTACGATTATGTCAGTAAGCTCGTATTGTAACTGCTTATTTTTATGTTAAATAAATTTGAGTAATTTTTATTTATTGTGTATTTTTCTTTTTTATTCTCCAGGTGTACTGATGTTCACGTGTGGGCAGTGCTGGCAAACGTATGTGGCGAGGGCGCTCCTGGTACGTCACATGAGGGCCTTCCACGATCGTAATCACATTTGTGACGTGTGTCATAGGTCCTTAGCGAACGACATCAACCTAATGTGACACTCCAGGCTACACCTCATCACGTGCCCCATCTGCTGGCATACATTCCCGACACACGATGCTTTCCTACATCACAGCATCGAGGCTCACACCACTCGACCACCGGAACCACCAGAGGCATCGGCATTTAAGTCGAACTTCAAAAGGTTTACGTATATGTTGTTCAACGAACGTTCGTGACTATTTGGAGAATGTGAGACGCCACCTTTTGACTTTGTTCTCCTCTCTACTCGAACAGATGGGACAATTTAAATGGCTGCTCTCCATCAGCGTTGTTTTGGAAAAAAATACGTTTTGATGGAGAAACTGAACGAATGCCCATCTATTTGTGCAGTGGTGCGCATCAATTATTCTCTTCTGATATTATTGATACTGAAATATAGCATAATGGCTGCGATTACATTGAGAGTCAATCGATTCACATTCCAAAGCAGACGACATCATTTACGCACCTCTCAAAACAGCGAGGAAACGACCTTCCTTGAAGAAGTGAAAGGCAGATTCGTAGATCTAGGATATCCTCCAAGACTGCTAAATACGTTGATAAAAGAAGCCAAAACTGTGAAGAAGGTGGAGAGAGAAAGAAGGGAGAAAAAGGAAGATGTAGTGAAAGAAAGAAAAAGAAGAGAAGGAAACGAACCAAGAAGAATAGGAGTGACATACGTGGGAGAGCAAAGCAAAAAGCTAGTGAAGTTGCTGAAACAACAGGGTTTTAATTCCTTTTTTCGAAACCCGGAAGGTATAAAAAGGAGGCTTATGAAAAAGAAAGGTAAAAACATACACCAAGTGCACACTAGAACGGAAGTGAGAGAGAAGGAGGAAGAAGCCTTAAACAGAATAGTGAATGTAAGAGAAGGAGTATATAGTGTTCCTTGTTGTGGCTGTGACGCTGTATATATAGGTGAAACTAGAAAAGGTGTAAGAAACCGAGTGAGACAACATATGTCAGACACCAGAAAAGAGGATGAGGAAAACAGCGTGGCAGCCCACCACATGGCCACCAGACACAGCATTGATTGGGAGAAGACTACTACGCTGATTAAGTCAAACTCTGTTAGCGATAAACATTTGAGGTGCCTCGAATCGCTTGCCATGGTTAGGCACGAAATTGACGGGAGAGAGCTGATGAACCTCCAACCACCTTCGACACCAGCAATCCAGCATTTGGTGAGGAAAGATCTGGCAGAGCGGCTGCGAGCACGAAGGAGTAGCAAGAAAGACGTTTAGATGCGGGCCTTCTATTTCTTGGAGGCTACGCACGCACGTGCTTCGTTCAAATCAGCGTCGGACAGTTCGGCGTCGAACAGTACAGTGTGATGTAACTAGTATTTTTATTTCTTTGTCACCTGAAGAAGACAGCAGGAGATATATTTTTTATAATTTTTTCAAAGCTGTCGAAAATTTGTGAAAATTGTAAACTGGTTTTCGCTGTTTTGAGAGGTGCGTAAATGATGTCGTCTGCTTTGGAATATTGATACTGAATTGCTTAGTGCCATTGGTAAAATTCTTGATCAATTGGACACTTTTCAGAAACTCGGTTCAGGTTGGGTGGTGTTTAGAATTGATGGCTGCGACGTTCACGTGGGAAGGTATGTGCCTTTAAGCGGCGGGTGTGGAAAAGTGACACTTGATAAACTTTCCGTGATAAATGTGCTGTTGTGAACGTTTTGTGCGATGACAATAAATGCTTCTTGTTTTCAGTTTTGGTTGTGCTTTATCCAGTAGAAAATAATCCCAATAGAGTAAACAATTATCGTAAATATGTCAAATGGTTAGATTTGAGCGAGCTTTCCTTTCCTACACCTATAAGTGAGATTACAAAATTCGAATCACGGAATAACTTGTGCATTTTATTGTATGGGTACGAAGACAAAAATGTCTTTCCGATTTATTTGAGTAAACGAACCAGCTGTCGTCAAGTTAAACTATTGTTGGTTGACGGTAATCTTTACTGTTGGATTAAGAATTTCAATAAGTTGGTGCATACAAACTATAAGAAATGTCACTATTGTTTCTTGTACTTCCGTTCCGACGCTGCTTTGGTTGATCACCTTAGAATGTGCAGGACATTTGAGCCTCAACAAACCAAAATGCCTACTGAGAAACCGTACATGGAGTTTACGAGGTACAACAAACAATTACCGGTTCCGTACGTGATGTGTCTAGATTTTGAATCGATACTTTCTAAAATAAGTTCGTGTAAGCCGGATTCTTCTTCCTCTTTTACTCACAAAACGAGTTTACATCAACCGAGTGGTTATTCTTACGTTGTGGTTGTGCACGATGGTAGCGTTTATGCTCATAGGGTATTTCGAGGTGAAAATTGCATGGAAGACTTTTAGAAGTGGTTTATGATGAAATTGAAGAGGTCAAAGGACGAATGCTGCCTTTGGTACCTGAATATACTTAGTTGTTAGATTATGCTAACACAACTCATTGTCATATTTATGCTAATTTGTTCGCTGTTGGTGACATCAGGGTACTTGACTATTGTCATTTGAGTGGTAAGTATAGAGTTGCAGCTCACAATGCGTGTAATTTACAGTATAGGTTTAAGAGCTTTTTACCCATATTCTGTCATAATTTAAGATGCCACGACGTGCATCTCATTGTAAGAAGTTTGTCTCATTTTGAAGATAAGAACATTTCTGTCATTCCGCAAAATACTTTGCACCTCGTTACAAGTTGGAAATTACAGGTTTTTAGACAGTTTTCAATTCTTGTCCACTTCATTGAGTACTTTGGTTGGAAACTTAACCGATTTTCCTATAATGAGGAAAATTGTTCCAGAAACTCACGCTTTGTTGACCAGGAAGGGTATATATCTTTATACCTATTGTGATTCATTTTCGAAATTTAATGATACTCAATTACCGCCCAAAGAAGCTTTTTATTCAGATTTAACTAATACACATATTAGTGACGACAAGTATTCGTACGCTGGTACAGTTTGGAGGGAAACAAATTGTAAGACTTTGGGACAGTATCACGACATGTACGTTTTGGACGATGCAGCACTTTTGACCGATGTGTTCGAACAATTTAGAACTTCAATTCAATTCAGTCTAAGATAATACAATTTAGACCCTTGTCATTTTTTCACCCTCCCTGGTCGGAGTTGGGAAGCTGTGCTTAAAATGACGGGTGAGCGGTTAGAATTGTTGCAACAATGTACAATTACTTCACTGCAGCCATACAAGGTGGTCTTAGCATAATATCTAAACGGTGTGCCCGTGCCAATAATCCTTTGGTGTCAAATTAGAATCCTGATGCTTAACACATGCACATTGATGCCAATAATTTGTACGGCTTTTGTTTGAGCATGTCATTGCCTTATTCAGGTTTTTTGTGTGGTTAACAGAAACAGAGCTCGCTTCGCTCGATTTGAATTGCTTGCCTCCTTGTATAGTTAAGGTTGACATTCAATATCCTGACAATTGACACGATTCACATAGTGACTATCCTTTGGCTCTCGAGCATGTGGTGATAACTGAAGATATGTTGTTTCCCTTTAACAGAACACAAGCTGGTAAACAAGGCCCTTACGTTCAGGTTCGAAAATTAGTTCCTCATTTGAATGAACGTAAGGAGTACATTTGTTATTAAAAGAATTTGATGTATTACGTTTCGAAAGGGCTTAAAGTCACGAAAATTCATTCTGGCATTAAAATTACCGAGAAGGCTTGGTTGGCCCCTTATATTAAATTTAACAGCATGAAACGAAAGGAGGCAAAGAGTGAATTTGAGAAGTCTTTTTACAAGCTGACTAATAATTCAATTTTTGGGAAAGCCATTCAAAATGTAAGGTGGTACATGAATGTGAAAGTGAGTACTAACGTGAAAAAGTCTCTCAAATTGATGAGCAAGCCTACGGTCGAGTATTTCGATATTTTGGATGATAACTTGATGCTTTTCAAAATGCGTAAACAAACTGTTACTTTGGACAAACCTGTTTTTCTTGGCTGTACTGTTTTGGAATTAAGTAAATTGGTAATGTATTCTCATCACTATGACTACATGTTAGACAAATACGTAAGAATTGTAGATTGTTGGGAAGCGACACTGATAGTTTTTTACGAAATCAAAATTGACGATGTGTACGCTAACATGGCTCAATCTTTACATCTTTTTGATACTAGCTCCTACCCTTGTATTGTACCGATAACAAGGCTAAACCTGATGTTTTCAAGGATGAGTGCAATTCAGTGCCTATAGAGTCATTTATTGGTTTGAAGAGTAAATTGTATTGTTACACTTGTGATTTGAAGAGTAAATTGTATTGTTACACTTGTAGTAATAATGTCAAGAAAGTGGGTAAGGGACTGCAGCAGTCTGTTTTTACAGGGTACTGTTACGTTCGATCATTACAATAGGGGTCTACGTTATCACGAGTTTTTCAGTTTTGAGCAGTCTAGTATCAGGTCCTATCTCTACGAAGTTTACAGCGTAGTTCAAAATAAATTGGCTTTATCTGTAACCGATACGAAAAGGTTCGTTGATTGTACAGGCTTGGATTCTGTTGCGTACGGTCATTGTATGTTACGAGACAAGCAATAAATTTTTTTTCGGAGTATGACAATGATGACTACTTTAGTACGACAACCTTTTTCGTCATGCTCAGAATAAAAAAAATATTTGTTGTTTATGACATCCTTGATTGTTTAATGCTTTTTGGAGCTTGATTTACCTAATCAAGCTCCTATATGCTCGCAAGCGAAGTCGGCGTGGTATGACTCCGCATCACCCAAGACATGGCCACCTACAGTAATGGCCGTATCATCTTTACCTTCCACAATGCTCCGCTAGACAAATACCTATGCGACAAGTTTGTCAAGTGGCATCATCGGTTGGCAGAATTTGGCACCCTCAGCTGTTAATTTGTAATTACGCCGATTGGTGTGGATATGGCAGCACCTAGCAAACTTGCGCTTGCTTCTATGTCAATTGTTGATTTTAGTTACCTTTTTGGTCTGATACGATACGGCCTTTAATGTAGGTGGCTTTTCTAAGACCGCTTTTCCTAAATAAATTGGACTGCGCATGCGCCGACTCTGACGTCAGTTGTGTTCTTTGTTGCGTTATGTATTTGTTATCTCTAATATCAACATGGCTGTCGTTGTCGATCCAACTCTGGACCACGAATGGACGCAACTCTGGACCACCTGGACTAACAAACTAGTGAATACTTATCATGAAACGTAAGTGGGACTACTCCGAATGTAAAAATTGTATTCGAGTGTATAATTGGCAATGTGGAATTTACGTTAGGATCAACATTTATCCCTGCCGATGATTTTCCCAATATTCCGCACGGCGTTGCTCATGAAAAATAATTTCGGAACGCTGCCGCTGCCCGCCGCTGTTAATTTTTCGGCGTGCCACGCCACTAGGTAGTTTTGCATTTTAATTCAAAATTTCAGTTTTAATTTTTTAACGAGTTTTTCACGATCTGAGGAACCTTAAAAACAAAAAAAAGGTAAGAAAGATTAAAATCCTTGCCGAGCCGGGCCGGAAGGGCACCTTATATTTTTTTTCGTAAACAGTTCCGATAGGCGGGTTGTTATTGTCAGTTTCGTGCAAAAATTTCATAAAGAAATACATAAACTGCTTACGCAAAAAATCGCAACATTATTATTTTCATAGACGAAAGACAAAGCTCTCTATTGGGTGGTTCCGATAGGTGGATTGTTATTGTCAGTTTCGTGTGGTTTTGTGTGGTTTTGTTGTTATTTTCGGTTACGTTAGGTTAGGTTAGGTAAGTTTGGGGTTTTGCATTTCATACTAAGGTAGTTAACTGGTTGGGATTTGGCATTTCATACTGGGGCAGTTAATTGGTTAGGTTATGTTAATGATGATTTAACGAGTTTCCGCAATTTGGGACGAATTTTGTAGTGCCTTCCGTGAAAATTAAAGGTAGGTTTTTTTCCTGTTTTTTCGAATTTCGGGCCATGTGCATAAAGGGAACATGGGAAGAAAACGGGATCTCGTCCGATTTTTTTTTAATGGACTAAGAATTACCTGCTGAGTAATGTTTTCCTCTTCAATTTTCGGGGTAAAACGCACCGTTTGGCCGTGGTGAAGGTCCAAAGTTAGCACCGCGCCGACCAGAAAGCATGAAACTGGGCAAAAGTCCGGCAGTTGAAACGCCAAACCCCAACCAGTTTATTACCTCAAGTGAAATGCCGAAGCCAGTTCTAACCTAACCGACAATAACAACAAAACCACACGAAACTGACAATAGCAACCCACCTATCTGAACTGTTTACCTGTTGAACTGTTTATCTGAAAAATATCAGCTGAGAACACGGGAAGAAAACGGTCTCTCGTCCGTCAGCGCAAAGAGTGCGGCTTTCAATAATTTCTGACAGCCAAACGAAGCCTTTGCCCCAAAAATTTTATGCGAAAATGTTGTTCAGTTGATCATTTTACATCATTCTAGCTCAACGAGAGATCAATCGGTGAGGAGCCCTTATTCTTCCCATAAGCCGCGTAAGAAAACTTGTTCCCTCTATTGTTCATTTTACTATCGAAAGTGATCGTGGAATGAATTTATAATTCTGCCTTTATTCCGTTAGCTACGCACCTAGTATGCACTATCCCCTTGTCTCACACGTTTGTCGAATTGATTACACTACAACAAACTGTGACAATGAATAATCGATTATACGATAATTACCTGATTAGCAGGAGCCACATAACTACACGAATTGCCAATACGCATAGAATCCTAGGACAGCCTTCCCACGAACCGTAAAGTAGCCGTGCATGTTGTCAAAACCTGAAATAAGCTGGGCCAGTTCTGGTTCAACTTTTTTTTCATACAGAAAAATAATTGGCAAAAATTTTTAGTCAAGGACCTACAACCCTTCGTAAGCAAACGATTTAGCCATAAACTGTTCAATAACAACGCCTACATTTTGCTGGTACGTCTTCTAATCGAAATCATGAAAAATCGACTAATATTTCACTCACTTCCGGCCATACCATAAGGGTGATAGGCATGACCCGTTCAAATAAACGACTGGAGTGGGACGAAACGTCTTTTAACAATAGCTCACGACGCAGTCCCTTTTTCTCCCCGACTGTATTTCATGCATTGCATGCATAAGCAGTTAAAAAAGGTAAGAAAGATTAAAATCCTTGAAATGACAAATCGAAACTCAAAACGAACAAATGTGCTCGTCATAGTGTGCTAGTTATTTTTCACATTCGTGCAATGAGATTGGAGGTGTTAATGTTTTACACTTGTAACAATCTCCTGCTACAGCTCAGCCACCAGCCCTCAGTTGGTTTGCATGCATAGCATTCCCATCAAAGACCATAGCCATTTTATTTCTGACAGCAATAAAAATTCCTAAACATTGTGATCATTCTGACTACCATGGGCCTCGTCACAAAATAAGTGTAGAAATACGTTTTTTGTGGTTGTGGTTGTGGTTGTTGTTGTTGTTGTTGTAGTTGTACAAAATCAAGCTCCATAGATCACAGTTGTGTTCTTGTTGTATAGCTGTTGTTATTTTATCTATAACGGTGGTGGATTTTGTACGTTATTGGTTGGTTTTTGGCTTTTTTGGGGGGTTATTGGTTTTGTATTTTATTGGTTGAAGTTTTTTTTTTTTTTTGTAGAAATATTAAAATTTATTGTTACATATAAGGCTTGCCTCTCGCATCGTCCTTTCATTTAGTTGCTAGCATTCGTTTGTTATAGATCTGCACGATGATGAAGTAGTTGACGATGGGTATTTGACTAAGGTTGAACAGGCTATTTACGCTGCAGTACCGGAAAAATATAGGTTTTATATATCGTATCAAATAACTCGTATAAAATCATGTAAGGATATACTGGGCTAGACTAAAAAACGAAAGCTTATTTTTAATGAGAAAGTTGTTACTGGGAGCGATATTGTTGAACTGATGGTACATTTCTGCACGGTAAACAAACGGAACCCTAAACCAATAGGATTTGATGAGTTACTTTGGGGCTGTGTAAAATAGACCCTCCTTATTTTACTCCTCGAACTATATGAACTGATGTTGTTCAGGGCTCAATTCATTTGTTGTACCACTTTCGTCATGGTCGGTTATCAAGCGTTACTTAATGCTGCGAGACATCCTTGGTTTTTTAAGACATTCTTGTTGCTGCTTTTACTGTTTAATTCAGTAATATTGACTTTAGACTTTCTACGTATTTCCCAACAGACAATTAAAGAACACCAATTTGTGTCGTCCATTTGTTCCATTGCAGATGTTGTGAAATGTAAAACTGAAAGTTTTATTGCATCTAATTTTCTTTTGTTTTCTTCATGTGCTAGTACTAGTGTGTTTGCTTACATAGAACGAAATGGTACAATCATTCCTTTTTCCCATGATGAATTTGAAAACATGTACGTACGTTTCAAGTCAATAGTTTGTCAATAGTCAATAGCATTGTAGTTTGTTTATATGACGTGAATAAAAAAAAGTTTGGTGTGGTTTGAATTGTTTCTGAGTGTATTTCTTTTCCGATTTATCTAATACCTAACTAAGGTCTCAGCCACTTCGAGTACTTCCTTGTGTTTTCAATATGTAAGAGGGGTAAAGAAGGGTAAAAGGGGTAAGGGGGGTAAATGAGGGTAAAGAGGGTAAAGACACAAAACTGTGACGTCATTTTCGGTCCAAAAATCGTCATTTCCGGTTTTGACGTCATTTCCGGTTTGTGACGTCATAGATCCAATATGGCGGATCCGAGATGGCAGCATTTCCGGTGTGTTGCTACATACACTTTCTTAGGCCGGAAATGACGTCAAAAAACTAGAAATTTACGTCAAAAACAGGAAGTGACGTCATAAACCGGACGTGACGTCATAATCCAAGATGGCGGATCCAAGATGGCAGACCGGAAGTGTGTTCGTACGTACACTTATCTTACTACTTAGAAACATATCGGAAAAGTTACAAATTGGGGGTGGTTCACACATGGCGTTGAAAAATATTTTTAGAGTGTCAGGAAAAAATGGCACCATCATTTTTTTGGTTCAGAATAACCTTTTCTTAAAAAACATCCATAATGCCAAGAATTAACATTCGATGCCCACGGGCCTTGGCTTAGCAACATAAGCCCCTGTACTACGTATGGCATGAGAACCAAAGGGGGTTGGTATCTGAACAAAATATACGTGCAGAAATTAGTAGTTTACATGTTAAACTATCAAATACACGTTAAACTTTAAACACAATAATAACTAGGGCCATCGTCACTTCCATTGTCGACATAATGAAGCTGGCTCCACTTTCTTTACTGGTTGGCTGTTTGGGCAAAAAAAAAGGTCGGCCTCTGAAAGTAGTGCTATACCAGGGAAATACCTCCATGATAGCTATCTATGTAGCTGGAGAGTTCATGAAAACGTTATTGATGGATCTTGCTATTAATGGTGGACACTCAACTTTTAGGTTTTCTTTATCATTAAACGAAACTGATAAGCCAATAAAAATTTCATAATTTGCCTTGTTATTTCTAAACAATAAGAGCTTGGGGTTTGCACCATTGGAAAGCTGGTGAAAAAACTTTTAAACATCAAAATCGGTCGACAAGAAGTAAAAATATCTTCAGTTTGGTTTATTACCATCTATCTGGATTTTATCTACTTATCCTGATTTCTACCGATATTACAAATGTCGGTAAGTAATTACGTGAGGCATTCTGAAACAGTAATCGGGATCAGCCCGGCCTTACAAACTGTGTTTAGAGTTGCTGACAGTTAACAGACACATTTCTGCTAGTGAGGCCGCAATTCAATTCAATTCTTTATTCAGCAGAGCCCTGATCGGGCGTCTCACGCCCTGTACAGAAATCTAAAACCTTGAAACAATGTAACTACAAAACAATAACAACATCAGAATACCAGAGTACAAAATACCAAATTCAGAACCAAACAGAACCAGCCGACCAAGTCATCCACCCCAGTCAACTCCAACAGGCCTCCCATATGCGACCGAGATCACAACCGCTTTTCATTAGCTACACAGAAAGCGCCCAGTGCCCGCATGGGATAGCAATGTCTGCAGGGTCGGATGAGTCCTCACCCACCTACTCAACAGGCGGCGTTGATCACTGTACCTCCCACAGACTAGAAAGAAGTGCTCAGTAGTGTCTTCAACCCCACATGTACCACAGAACGGCGAGTCCACCCAACCCAACTTATTTTGGTTCGCCTACAGCATGGAATGACCTGTGCGCAGACGACTAACAAGACATGCTTTCCAGCACGGCAATGCATCCAGGACTGAACCATACCTGCATGTTGGTTGTACAGCAAACAGAAACTTCCCACCCATACCACTCCAACTGATGCCACCCATTTCCTCTCCAAGTCTCTATGATACCAACCCGGATTGCCGCATGCCGAGTGGCCACGGACACAGTAAGATGTGCCTCAGCCACCTCCGCGGCAGTTGCCTCCTTGGTGAGCGTATCCGCTTGCTTGTAGCCCAGATTTCGGTCTGGCCCCTCACCAACCGAACTGCGACCTCACCCACCAGGGAAGCAATCCAGAGTTTCAATGCAACACTGAAAACCAACGCATCGCTCACGTCCATCCGTTCCACTGCCTGCAAGAGAGTCTGTGACAATGGCAAAGGACCGCAGCTGCAATTCCAGTACCACATCCAGAGCGACAGACATCGCCGCTAATTCGCAAACCGCACTTGAAGCGACCACAGTGAGACGACGCCTTACACACACTTTGAAAGATGAAATAGCAACACCTATCCCCCCATACTGAGTGCCTTCCTAAAAGACGCATCGCAAAAAACATCACAGGTAACGTGCCATGCGTCAAACAGACGAGCCACCGTGGACACCACATCCATGGACTAATGGGACAGGCGCGTGCAACCTCGCACGGACGGAGGTGGGATGCCTGCCGCAGGAGAGACGCACCTCGGCCAGTTGTGCCTAAAGCCTTGCGCACTCCGGCCAGCTGTGCCTAAGGCCTCGCACCGCCTCTTTATCATCAACAATCAATCTTTTAACGATCAGTTGCCTTTAACAATTAGAAACGGCCTCCCTCGCTGTCTCGTTGTTGTTTGGTTTTTGCTCTTAGCTATTGGTCCATTTTGTCACCCTGATTGTTCCTCAACCCCAAGTCCGATTCCGGATTTTTCTTTTGATAAACCTTGTCCAGACACCCATGCTACTGCTTGCGAAGTGTGGCTTGGATAGTCCTTGTGGTCTTTACATGATGCGCTGTCTAAGATTACATTCGAGTGCTATCATAGCGGAGCTTCGCTCCATTAACGATCAAACCGCGAGATCTGGCATTACTGAGGGCTTTTCACGCATTCACTTAGTTCGTATACAAATTCCTGTGGGTTCTTAGGCCGTATGGTACGGGACGACTCCTGACGTGTCTGTCACTAACTATTGCCGGAAGAACCCAAAACTAATGGGCCTAGAGTGGAGCAGGGAACACAGCTACTATCTCAGCTGGCCTTGAGCTGTTATAAGGCCGGCGGAGTGTACCTTTAAAGGTACAATCCTCCCTGCGCCATTTTTCTCGATCCTCCACATCAAGTATGGCTCCAACGGTCTATTTCCTTACCGTTAGTCAATCCCTTGGTAGAAATCCGTTTTAAAATGTGTTGTCTAGGAGATTTTCTGTTGAATAATTGTTACCTATACTTACTGCGTCCCGCAGTATACTGTATGATCCTTTGTGAGCTTATAATAACCATGACGTTTCTTCTCTGTGTATGCATGTACTAATTTGCTAATAATTACCATGAGATCAAAAATCTAAAAGACTAATATGGTTAAAAATTAAAATGAATTATTCCAATAGATCGCCGAAGCGAAATTATAAGACACAATTAATGCGTTCATGCTGGTTCGTCTATTAGATGCAACGCCAACTACGACAGTAGGTGTGTTCTTCGCTGCGAGGAATGCAGCTACTATCTCAGTTGACCTTGGCGGTGTTATTTGTGCGGAAGGCAATCAGCGCATGGCTGTTATAAGGCAGGCCTGGTATACCTTTAAAATTATTTATGCCAATAGATCGCCAAAGAAAAATTATGAGGTACTAACCTAAAAGAACATTTTGCCGGCCCCCAGCCAGGCCTGCTAAAAATGGTTTCTTTGTGCCTAAAATATACTTTACCTGATAATTTAGCATTACATTCCTCGAATGTGATGTTCCCCTGGAGGTTTCTTCTGCTGTGCAGCCGCCTGCTTGCATGCCCCTGCTGTGCATGCGCGCGGCAGTTCTCCCTTATAAAAGCGACAGCGTGCACGCTATCGGCATTCATTTTACTCTCAATGTGTCAGGCGGTGACTCGAGAGGGGAGGCAGGGCGGGAGTAGGTTAAGTATGTTTTAGGCACAAAGAAACCATTTTTAGCCGGCCTGGCTGGGGGCCGGCAAAATGTTCTTTCTTTGTTGCTAAAACATCTTAACCTGATAATTTAGCATTATCAGCAGACCTTGTCAAATTTGGTGGTGGGCACCGCCTTGACGGGCGCCCCGGGATGCATGCAGGCTGTTCCCCAAAAAGTTGTTGAAAACTTCGCACTTTGTTCAGAACAGGTGATGAACCTCGAAGTTAGGTCACTATCCCTCTTCACTGGTTGGCTTGTTTCCATCGTGAATGTTTCCATCGTGTAGTCCGTTTACATACACAACCTTTGCGTCAGGTTGTGTGAGGTGGAGGTTGATGGATTCCTTCAAGATGCTGGTGTGAGGATTGCTTCGATCGGAAGGCTTTGTTGGCAGTTGATGATGTGGAGATTGCCCTGAATGTTATAAGTTACCAAGGGTCAATAAGTTTTTGTGTGGTTCCATACGTTAGAATGCGAGTTAGTGAGGAGGAGAAGTTGGTGTCATCAGGAGCGCATTATATACACGTCCTTTATATTTATGCTACCCCTGGTTTCATCCTTCTAGTCAGTTTTTTTTTTTAATTGGACAATGGAAGGACTCGGGTGGTTGTTCTACGTCTAGTAGTCAGTCATTTCAACTCAATCGTGTGGGGTAAGCAGAGTTGCTGAGGTCTTCGAAAACTTTGAAGTAAACCCTGTGTTGGTTTAAGTTGGGGCGTTGGAGCCAAATGGCCGAAGGGATTGGATGAGTGAAGGGCACTGTCGGTTGGAGGGCTTGTTTTATGAAGTATAGAATTTCCGTGTTGAGTTTCAGCCAGGCTGGGAAGAAGAGGCAAAGTCTTGCGCCGACTGGAAGGTAGGAGAGACGGGAGGCGTCGGGTTTCAATGAGAGGAGCTCCTGCACCCTGGTGACGAGCAGCGGCTGCGGCGGTCAGGAGTTGTTGGCCGGAGCGGGAGCGAGGGGGATCGGGCCAAGGGGCTGATGGTTCTTCGGCTGAAAGTAGGAGTTAAGTTTTGCACGGATTGGCGGCACTGTGCGGAGCGGGCAGGGGGCCGGGCCACGGCGTCTGAGGGACTAGTGCAGGACCACATCGGGGCAGGGCAGCAGCCGAAAGATTAAAAAAAATTCGATGAAATAGGACACAGTTGGGACCGGGCTGGAATGGATGGCGTTCCGGAAAGCATGAAGGAGAGCCGCACAGATCATGGATGGGAAGTGGCACAATGCAGTGTAGCCGGTAGTCACCTGACATGGGCAGGCCGTCTAGGTGGTGGTCGGACGAAAGACAGAGACGGGAAGTGGACAAACCGTCTGTGGGACCAATTCGATTGGTTAGTGGATGACGAAAGACGAGTGGACAGGTGGAGAGAGGAGCTCCCAGATGAGCGGGCTTTCATCTAGTTCAGGACGGCATCATAACCGGAAGGCGGACGAAAGATGTGGAGCGGGGAAGAGGCTTTCAGCTTAACGGGCTTCCATCTTAGACTGGAACGGCATCTCAACCATAAGGCGGACAGGGGACGTGGAGCGGGAAAGGAGGTCCCAGGCTGACGGGCTATCTTCCTGGGACAGGACGGCACCACAACAGTGAGGCGGGCAAGAGATGTTGAAGGCAGGGACGAAAGACGGGTAGTGGTGAAGGCCTGGTTCAACTGGCAGAAAGGCGGACGAAAGCTGAGTAGATGGGGTGAGAGCTGCAGGGCCTGTTTGTTCCCCATCCCGGTGCAGGACGCGGCGCAACAGCAAGCGGACGAAAGACAAAGGAGCAGGCCGAGCGGGGGGGGGCGGAGTGCTTGGTTGACCTTCATCACGGTGGAGGGCAGCAACACCTGGGTGAAAGACGAGTGAGTGCGTAGAGCAAGGAACGGTGGCTTGGCAGATCTTCTCCATAAAGTAAAACGGCAACACCTGAGCGAGCGGGCGAAAGACAAGCGAATGCGTGGAGTGAAGAACGATGGTTTGCCAGATCTTATCCGCAGTGTAAAACGGCAATACCCAAGCAAGCCGGGAGAAAGACGCAAGGCGGTCGAAAGACGAGTGAGTGCATGGAGCGGAGAACGACGGCTTGGCAGGTCTTCTCTGTGGTGTAAGACGGCAATACCCGAGCGAGGCGGGTGAAAGACGAGTGAGTGCATAGAGCGCGGAGCGGTAGCTCGGCAGACCTTCTCCAGAGTGTAAATGGCAACACCCAGGGAAGGTAGGTGAAAGACGAGTTGCTTGGAGAGAGGAACGTTGGCTTGGTAGACCTTCATCACGGTGCGGGATGAAAACGTTCGTACAAGACAGGTGAAAGACGAATGAGTGCGTAGAGCGAGGAATGCAGGCTTGGCAGATCTTCCTCAAGGTTCAAAATGGCAACTCCCGGGCAAGGCGCGTGAAAGATGAGTTGCGTAGAGCGAGGAACGTTGGCTCAGAAGATCTTCATCATTGTGCAGGATGGAAACACCCGAACAGGGCGGGTGAAAGACGAACGAGCGTAAGGAGCGATGGTTGCAGGTTTGGCCGACTTTCAGCATGGTGCAGAACGGCGACATCTGGGTAAGGTGTAGACGATAGAGTGCATGGGGCTAGAAGTTCAGACTCGGTTGGCCTTCCTTGTGAAATCTGCAGACCAAATCCAAAACGGAGGAAAGACGGGAGCTTGCGAGATCTTCAACATAGTCACGACAGCTACGGCATCAGTGAGGCGGACGAAAGACGGCGAGGGAACTAGAGGCAGAGGCCATCGATGGGTGATCTAGTTCACACTGCTTCCACGGCTGGACTGGTGAGACGTGGCGCTTCAATGTTGTGGCGAGAGAGGCGAGAGGCCTGAGCAACAACCCAGACTCGACGGCGACGTCCCGGCTGTGGGCAGACCGGAGACGGGCCAAAGAGTGGAGCGTGCGGTTAGCTACGGCATCAGAGAGGCAGACGAAAGCTGGCGAGGGAGCCGTCGATGGATGATCCAGTTCACAAATGATTCCACGGCTGGACTGCTGAGATGTGGAGCTCCAATGTCGTGGCGGGAGAAGCGAGAGGCCTGAGCAACAACCCATACTCGACAGCGACGTCCCGGCTATGGGCAGACCAGAGACGGGCCGAAGAGTGTAGCGTGAGGTGATGGGAGCCACGGCGACGGGATCTCAGACGGCAGCCCCTGAGCCGGGGAGGACTCAGGCGTGTCGAAGAGTGGTACGGCTGAAAGACAGGAACAGCAGAGCTGGAATCTTCCATGGTGGGAGCAGGGCACAGTAGGGGGAACAGAAAGGTGGACGAAAGCCAGGGGTGGGATGCAGACAGGAGGCTTGATAGAAGATGGCAACCCAGGAGCGTCACGGTGGAAGTTCGCAGGAAAACGGACGAAAGACGAACAGGGCTAGAGTCAGCCAGACGTCTAGTAATAGAGTGGGCAGCAACTGACGTCTTGATTTTTGCCTGAGACGTGGGGCCAGTCACGGTCGAGACAAGCAGCGAGAGGTGCAACCGGCTTCCATCTTGGTTCACTTAAAACGTGGGTTCTAGCCACGAGTGAGACGAGCAGCAGTAGACAGCAACAGGTGACTTGATATTCACTCGAGACGTGGGGTAAGCCACGGTCGAGAAAAGCAGCAAGAGGTGCAAACGGCTTCCATCTTGGTTCACTCAAAACGTGGGTTCAAGCCACGAGTGAGACGAGCAGCAGTGGACAGCAACAGGTGACTTGATTTTCACTCGAGACGTGGGGTCAGCTACGGTCGAGACAAGCAGCAAGAGGTGCAAATGGCTTCCGTCTTGGTTCTCTCAAAACGTGGGTTCTAGCCACGAGTGAGACGAGCAGCAGTAGACAGCAACAGGTGACTTGATTTTCACTCGAGACGTGGGGTCAGCCACGATCGAAACAAGCAGTAAGAGGTGTAGACGGCTTCCGTCTTGGTTTTTCACTCAAACGTGGTATTTAGCCACGAGTGAGACGAGCAGCAGTGGACAGCAACTGTCGACTTGATATTCACTTGATGCTTGGGGTGAGCCACAGTCAAGACAAGCGGTAGGAGTGTAGATTGCTTCCAACTTGGTTTTTCACTCAAAACATGAGATTTAGCCACAAATGAGACGAGTGAGAGAACAGTCTTGGCTCTTCACTCGAACGAGGCTTTAAGTCTTGACTCAGTCGTTTGAAACTTGATCAAGGTGACATCATGTAATTAAGGAGCGTTTTCCGTCCGATGCCGGAGGTGCGGGTGCAGCCAGCCGGAACGGTGATGAACGTCGGAGAAGGCTGGCGTTGACAGCTTGCGTACGGAGTTCGGCAGTTGTCGGTGAGGTAAGCCGTTCAGCAACTTGGGCGTGTTTTCCATCCGAAAGCCAGAAGCAGAAGGGATGCCATTGGTGTGGGTGCAGTCAGCTGGAACAATGATAAGCGTCGGAGAGGGCTGATGTAGACAGCTTGCGAACGGACTTCGGCAGTTGCCAGCGGTAATTCGGACGAAGAGAGACTTGAATCGGACGAAAGAAAACGGCAGGGATCGGACCGACGGCGGCGTGGTCGAGGGCGGAGATCCAACGGATGCCAAGGGTGAAAGCGGTCGTCTGCGGACGAAAGAGAGCATGAGGGGGAGCAGCAGGTGAAGCGAGGGCTTCGGATGCGGCGGCCATCATCGGGTTTGGAGTCCAATTTTCGTGCGAAAGCGGAGAACTATTTTCGGCGCGAGGTGTGTAAGTTTGTGAGTTTGTAACTCAAAAACATAAGCAGCAGAAGT
>JAHWFP010216737.1:39164-57994 GCA_023313725.1 Lithobius niger | reverse complement strand
TGACGATATTTTAGCAAAAGCTGGAAAAGCTCTTCTTTTTGCTCATCATTTAAAACTTTGCTCTCGTATGCTTTAGCTCGAATTTCATCCACTGTAGCGCAAAATTCGTCTATCACAAATTTGTCATCATCGACTGTCATATTCATGTTATCTAGACTGGCCCTACGTTTAAGTTTATAAACTTCGTTAGGTTTATCTAACCAATACCATGTGTTCTCAGTAAAATTTGGTTGCAAACCAGTTCTTGCTTGAAAATTAACACCCATTTTTTTTTTTTTTTTTTTTTTTTTTTTTTTTTTTTTTTTTTTTTTTACATAGCGCCGATCAGCTACACGAATTCTATAGATTTTCGGAACAAATTCAAAACCCATGTTCACTAAATCTTCTTTTAATGACAAATCTATATAACTAAGTGTACTTCCACTATCCAAAATAGCTTCCGCACTTTCTTTTCTAAAGTTCAAGGTAAAATATGCACATGGTGCTGATTCTGGGCTTTTAGATCTATGTTTAGCGCTATTAGTGAATGGACGATTGCGCGGAGGTAAGCCTACACCAGGCGTCCGACTTCCGTCTGGCTGGCTTACTCGTTTTTTGGATTAAATTCCGCGGCACAAGGATTAAATTCACTACTGTTTACCTGCGCTGCTTGACCTGACTTATAGTAAGTTTTATTTGACTTATTTGAGTTATTCCTATCATCATGAGTTTGATCACTGTTTCTACCTTCACTACGACCACGCCATGCATTACGCTTTGCGCTGCGCCCTTGACCTTGACCTTGACTGACAGATGCGTTCGTTTGTTTTTCATGCTCGGCTCTCTTAGGACAAAA
Organism: Lithobius niger; assembly: GCA_023313725.1. Classification (NCBI taxonomy): domain Eukaryota; kingdom Metazoa; phylum Arthropoda; class Chilopoda; order Lithobiomorpha; family Lithobiidae; genus Lithobius; species Lithobius niger. Next base: position 57,159 of record JAHWFP010216737.1, on the reverse strand, counting down.
TCGTTTCGACCAACCCAAATTACCGCACACAACACATGAATATTTTGCGTTAAATTTAGGCATAGAAACACTGTTATTTTTACCATTTGACACACTTTTACTCTTAGCATTACCGCTACTATTACCGTTAACAGGTTTCGTATGACTAACGATCTTTGCATTAAGATTTTCAAGAAAAACACCTTGCATCCTGAATTCAGACAAAGTTGCATACCTAGTTGGTACCATTTGTGACTGATAAGTAGTATTCAACGTTTCTAAAATAGCAGAAATAATTTCTTGCGTATCAAGTTTCTCTCCAGAACATTCTACAATACGCATGCATTTCTCAAAATATTTGGTGAAGCTTTCGTTAGGCTGCATCTGCTGACTACGAATTTTATTTAAAATGCTGTAGCCCTGTGAACGAACTTGAAAGGTACTTAAAAACTTAGTTTTAAAATCTAACCAATCAACAAAAGGTTTTGCAGACAAAAACCAACGAGCCGCTTCACCAGACAACCAAGATGGGACAGTTTTATGTACAAATTCTAATTCATCTAATTCTCTAATCTTAAGCAAATATTCCAGTTTCTCGATGAAAGCTGCAGGAAAAATTTTGTCGTAAGATCCGTTAAATTCTTCCACTGTAATGGCCTGAATTTTCGGCAAAGGAATTCCAAGATTTGTTGAATTTTTAGCGTTTGCATTCGCTTTTAAATTCAACTGATTACCTGAATTATTACTATTAACACTAGCTAAAACAAAGTTTTGCATTATGTCAAGTAACAAATTCATTTTTCTTTCTGTAGTATCAATAGGTTGAATTGAACTATCAATAAGGTTAGTCATAGAAGTTGACGCATTTACTGGATTATTAATCCAAGTTTTAGGAATTGTACTTGTCAAAACTGGATCACTACTTAACCTTATTCTATCTGACCTGAATTTTGTGAGCTGCTCTAATGGAATTCGAACACCTTCACGCTCACCAAATTCGTTCATTAAATATACTGTTTCCACATTTTCAGTTTGTTGCGAAGTATGCACGAAAACTGGATTTTCTTCTCGTTCTTTGGAATTTCCAGGATCATGATGATCTTCATTACTGGAAGTAACACTGTTCGCACCGTTCGTCACGATGTGGGCATCAATTTCGCCTTGCACTCGCGTTGTTTGCTGTGGATCTTCGCGAAATTGTTCGTCCAACTGTTGTCGTACACGTTCACGCAAATTTTCTTCATTTCTACGATGTTGAAGTATAGCAAAACGTTGCGCTGGGGTTAAAAAACCACGGCCCAAACTTGGTGAAAACATGTCACTTGGTAATTCAAACTCATTCTGAATATCGGTAGTCATAATCGGGATTCTTCCAATAGCATTGGGATTTGACACTGGTTCAACAAGATTAGGATTACTCCTCGTAGATCTAGACATTCACTCGTTGAAAAATAATTTTTAAAAGTTCACCGACCTCTTCTGGTTTCCTAAAATACGATCGAGGGAGAATTTGGTAGGTTGCAAGTCCTGACGTTCTGATGTTATTCAAAAGAAAATGAATAAACACCAAAATAAAAGTTGGGCTAAAATGATGGAAAATAAAAACCAGCGAAAACACTGTTCCTCTCTAAGTTGGAAATTATTAACTCTTGCTAAGCTAATTGAAAATAGCACACTAGGCTTATCGAAGCACAAGAAGCTGATGATGAACAAGCCTATGCAGTTTGAAGAAAAGCACAGTTCAGCTAGCACAGATGAAGAAAATATTTTTTTTTTTAAATCTCGATGGAAAATTGTGTAGTAATGGTAAGCACAGTCAAACAAATTCTATAAATTTGTAGAAAAATAAGCACAGTTCCCTAGCACTACTAAACTTGCACGATGGAATAGCAAACGCAATAGTATATTGCAAACACAGTTCAAAAATAAAATATTTAAACTTGTCACAGTAGGCTAGTAACTATTAGGCTTAAACTAGGCACAGTTCTTTTATGCTTACCAAGCTGAAGCTGAAGATGTAGAACAGTAGGCCTGAAGTAGGCCCACCAGCTGATGATGTTCCAATTAGGGTCCAATTAGGCTTAGGCCGATGCACCACTTGCTACATGGTCTTTGGAGGGATGAATGCACCACTCGGTATGGGTATGAAGAAGGCAGTCCAAGTCCTCACCCAAATAACCAGACTCGTTAGGGTTGAAGTAGGTTTATTCAGGTCCACGCGGGCAGTACAGTGGTTCAGTAGCTCAGGAGGCTTAGAAGGCTTCAGCACCCCAGTAGTGTAGAGGAGAGGAGAGAAGTGTTGCTGGATTGGAGCCCAGAGGTGAACTGGCTAGCTAAGGCCAGGAGTGTTGCTTAAGTAGCAGCTCCAGTACCAGGATGTAACACAAGGTGTCCCCACAGCACTTCACCCTCTGACCCACACTACCATGGCTCCACCTACGTACAGGTGTAATGTACAGACTACCATACAACCATAGTTATAACATCTGGATATGAACCATACATAGCTCTGCCCAATTACATAATAAAGGTGCACTAGCACTACTTAGCGTATAATATGAGCACACTAAGCATCTTAGGGTGTGACTAACATCTTAAGGTTACTCTACAATAGCTCAAGGGAGCATTAGGCTCAATATCACTGACAACAGGGGTCCTAACATACCAAATAATGGCATGATAATTAATGCCGTACCACCTCTTACCATTTCCAAGCATACGCGGAACAAAACAAATATGTCATAATTTGTTAACGTATTTCGACTTATTTTTTGTGTCACTTACCTTCTTATTGACCACTCTGTCGCCTTCGTTGTTGTCGGCGTGCGTCGTATCATGGTTGTATCATCTGGTCGTATCCCGGCAACGGCAGTCCCGTCTCATGCGATGCAGTACAGCCTCGACCCGGCTGGCGCAGCGCTCGAGAAATAATACGCGTTATAAATTACGCGTTATAAATTTGATTGAGGAACCGACAGTGATTGAACTAGTACATTTTTTTTTGTAGTCTTATTGTGTGATAAAATTGAACTAGTACATTTTTTTTTGTAGTATTATAGTGTGATAAAATTCTACCATGTAATTGCAAAGCCATTACAAAAGTGTCTAAAGCAAAACATTTGGGGGTAGACATTGACACACATTGGAAGTTTTATACTCACCTTGAAAACATCATTATTAAAATTAGGAAATTTATACCAGCTTTTTATAAACTAAACCTTCTGCTAAATACAAAAAATAAAAAAATTATTTTTGATGGACTAATTATGTCAGTCATAAATTACTGCATTTTGATCTATGGTACAACAACATCAGGCATTATTGATCGACTGCAAACAATGCAAAATAAAGCTTTAAAAACATTATTCATGAAGGAGAAGGGAGAAAAAAGTACAAAGAGCTTATTCCATGAATTGAATATCCTTAATGTCAGAGAATTATTTATTTATACTTTGATTACTAAATTTTACTATACCGACAATTATAAAGTAAAACTAAATACGAACGTAAGGAAATCTAAGGATTGGTTAAAACTGCCGAAATGGAGAAACTCATATGGGAAAAGAAATTTACCTTACACTATACCTTTACACTTTAATAAACTCCCTGCACATCTTAGAAAAACGCAATACAGAAAAAGAATGAAATCTGAAATTAAAAATTGGATTCTTGAAAAAACGCATGTAACTACATTAAGTAAACATGATTAAAATTTAAATACATCACTAACACTTTTAACTGTAACGTTTTGGCTCCCTTTTTTTGACTTATAAGAACTCGTTGCCATTAATAATTATGTTATATAACTAAACAACAAACGTCTTTATTATTATTACTATATTTGTACTATTTATCTTATATACATTCTTAAACTTTGTGTATTTTATGTATGTAAATTATCGAGTTACACATTGTACTGTATTATTCTGTATTATTATTTTTAGCACACACAAGTTCTTAAATGAACTTCGTGCTACTTTTCTCTCATTAAATAAATATATTATTATTAAAAATATTTAATTTGAACCTTGTCGTTTACGTTGACGTTGTCACATTTGTTTACAGCCGATGCTGTTGGAGAGTATAAGCTTCCAGAGATTCTATATATTAGTAGGCTAGCGTAACCGAAGTGCACGGCAGGAAACACGAGTAGTGTTAAAATTTGAATGCCCAAGGAACTTCGGTTTTTTAAGTGACGTAGCACAACTTTTGCAGAGATATACTGTAACTTAACATAAAACATATTCTTGCGTCACATTTTATCAGCATGTTCACGTTTCCAGTATAAACTGCATGGCTTATGCTCCCATCCAGGTCCGCAACTGCCGGCCACCAGATGACGCCACTTTCGTTAAATCGGATGCGTCGCGCATTGTGTGTATTGTGTTTTTACAAACTGATCTCCACAGTGGTACCAAAAATAGATATAATTCGATGTGGATTCATGATTAACGGAATGGTTTTTTAGAATTTTAGGATGGTGTAGAATTTTTGCATTACTTTAGTCGTAATTTACTGTAAACAGGCATTCTGTATTCAGGCATTCAGCAAATAACTTACTACATAATGAACCTTATTATTACCCATTAGGTCGTTCGTTGTACAGAGAGGTTAATGGCTCAAAAGGTTCTAGTGTAGTTCAAGGAAACCTCTGCTATTTATTAATGATTCTTCGAATCAAGATTTGACTGTGTACCTAGGGTTACCAATATTGCACCAACTGTGATAGATTGTTCGCACAGCATGATGTGTTGGCATTTTCTCTGATTTACTTTAGCTCAGGCTACCTGACAATAAACTAATACGATTTGGTCCTGGAAATGGCACATGGCACATGACAGATAGTTTGATCCACCGGCAATTGGATCTACTTGGCGTATTCAGAACTAAATCTCAATCCCCTTACCATAATACAAGATTATCGGTTGTTCCCCACCCTTCATTAGATTTATCTGTACTTCTAAAACAATAATTATAAGATTCAGAATTGATGCTGAACTAAGCTCTTAAACAATAAATAAATTACAAAATAAACGTATTGAACATGCTTCTAATTCGAAACCCACTAAGCTTAACGATAAGTAATTAAAAAAAATACGAACAATAATAGAGTGTTGTAATTTTAAAAAGAATTGGTGTCAAAAGTACTCGCACAAAACCTGTCTTCATTCCGGTAGCTAGCAGTGGGTTTTTAGACTACTGTAGCCTACTCTCAGTTGAAATCAACTGATTCAAGTAAATCAAACTTATGACAGTAACTAAGCTTTAATGGATGAGTGTGAAAAATGTTAATTGAAAACTAATATGTTCAAAGAAAGTTTGGTTTGTGGACATTCTCTCTAAAGCAACAAATCCCACAGCCATTCTAAGCTATTGTTTATTTCTTCCATAGTGACTTAACACAACCAACAAGGTCATGCTCAAACTTTGTGCTCTGACATAGGTTTTTTGGAACTGCTTTGTGGTATTCTGCAAATAACTTAAGATTAACAGCATTCGAAAGCTCTTGAAAAAACGAAATAAAATGATACAGTGAAACATCTAAATTGATCATTTTTTCTGAAATAATAAAAAAGCAACAACAATATATTCAAGTTCCATAAAAGGGTTTACTCGCACGAGTTTTTCAGACTCATAAGAGCATAAAAACGAAAAATAACTTTTGTGAGGTAAAAGGATTTTCAAATATTCCAACCTTTGTTTTCTTTTAGGGTGACTCGGGTGGACCTTTAGCCTGCTACTTCAACAATGACTGGGTTCTGGCAGGTGTCATTTCGTTTGGGCCAACAGACTGTGGAGTGAAAATCCCATTTAAACCTGCTGGATATGCGAATGTTGCCTATTTATTTAATTGGATCTATGATACAATCAGGGAGAATACTGTAGAAGAGACGGAATCTCACGGCAAGAAACATCACAAAGAACCTACAGTTACGACTTCTCGCCCTTCCCACTCTTCACATATTTCACACGGATGACAATTACACGAGGTCATTTAGAATCCGTATCATATGTAATTACTGTGAAACAGTAATGAATAATCTACTCTGCTGTATGACAACGACTTCGTAATTACGGTACCAAGTAACCATGGACAAATACGGCAGCTAAAAATAGGGTTCTATTGTGTATCACTATGTACGGAGCATGACAAGATGGTGTTCAGAATCATGGCGTCACCGTATTTCCGTCTCAAAATAAATTTCCTTGAATCGCATACTTTTTTCGAGTAGTAATGCTTTGCAAGCTGCACATGGAATACAAACTGCTTGCTGTCAAAATACATTGTTAACTTTATCTGTGTAAATGCATGTTTATTCAACTAATACCGACACTGAACAGTAAATACTTTGAACATTTATAATGCGATACTTATTTGTTTGATTTAAATTGTAGAGAGCTTCGTTGGTGTTTTAGCTTTCTTAGCTTGGAACAAGATAATGAGGTGAATGCTGAGACCATGGCTACAATCTTATTTTAAGCATTTGTAAGCTTCTGTAAACGTCAAGTTTCGTTCTATTAGGAATGGTTTGCATTAAAGTCATGAAATGAAGCTGCTGTAATCTACATTGTGGCATATTCTCGGCAATCGTAAAAAGTAACTCCAGTAAACATTTCGGACCCATTTAACATACACTCCGTACAACAGATGTGGTTATTAACGTGGGTTTTATAAAACAAGAATATCTATCGACTGGTGGCAGTTGGAAATCTTGCTGGTTATATTTCTCTTATTGAGCTTAACTGATATGCTCGACAAACGACATGCTCGTACAATATTTACTTCACCCATACTGTGATGCTTGATTTGTCCACAACGTATCATTATATTTCAGGCAACAATACCGAGATGTGTGTAACGGACCGAGCTTGTTCTGAAACGGTTTGTAATACTTAAATGAAGTTGAGTTATGAATCAATCATGGCTGTAGGCTATCTAGAAAGATTCCATGAGATGGAAGCGTTTTCCTTACTGTTAAATGTTGGTTAGGAACAATTCACTCAATTAAATGGCAGAATTAGAGTACACTATGTATGAATCATTCCAACTTTCCCAATTTTTCGGCCATGATTTATAGACTAAACTTACCAAAATTGCTTTATACACAAAAATTAGATGCTAAGAGAGGATTTCGCACACGTTTCTTCCAGTACGTCGGACGAACTTCTAACTGAAAAATCGTCTAATGGGGTAATTGTCTAATATCTGCATAAATAAATAATCAGGAAAATCATCTGAATGGAATACCGTATAATGGAAAATCGTCTTAACGGAATATCCTATAATGGATAATCTTAAAATGGATAAACGTGTAACTGGACAATAATATACCTGCGTTTCTGATGTAATATGTATAGCCACAGCGAGAGCATGGCAATGTGAGCGAGGCAGGGACATTAGACGACTTTTCGTTATACGAATTTCCTGTTAGACGATTTTCCATTATACAAATTTCCTGTCAGACGAATTTTCATTATTCGAATTTCGTGTTAGACGAATTTCTATTACACGAATTTCGTGTTAGACTACTTTCCGTTATGCTGTTATACGGTATACGTTCTTCCAATTATTCGATTTTCCAGTTAGACGATTACCCCTTGTCCGTTTCTTCCCCTCCATGAATTAGTTTCTTAGTTTCTATACTATGTTAAAGCAATTTTACGTAATTGTATGTTGTCAATATAGGAATACAGATTGTGCAAATGCATTTTCTATCGTTCATAACGATGTTCTGTACTGTTTTATTCCGCTATTAAAACAATATTGATGTTTCCTAACTGGCCCAGTAAATAGTATATTTAACACAAAATCCCTTAAAGCATCATATTTTAAAGGAAAAGTGAAAATTTCACGTCTTATCCATCAAATTCGGGTGCCCATGAACAGAATACAATGCAGTGCTATCATTATTACAAAAATGTGAAGCAAGGTGGCGCAACTATGAAAACGCATCAATTAATTGAAACACAAGTCATTTCGGTGCATTCAGGTCCCGCTATTGTCATGTGACACGAATACCACAAACAATATGGGGCGTCAAAATTGTATTGACACGGAGTTACGTTAACTCCGGAATATTCGTAAATGCTGATACCTGTGTTGGACCAGAAATTGCAGTAACTCCAGATTCGTAATTCGTAGTGTCTGAAACACTTTCGAATCTAGACACACGTTAGTATGTGACCGCCAATAGATGACTTATCGTTGTTGGAGCTTATTTGTTAGAGTGTAATTGTTGCCAGATGGCGGCTTAGTGGCAGACTGTGTCTTTAACTGTAACGAGCTTATGCATGATTTCAGCCTACTGCTGTAAATTGGAAATCGTTGGAATCAGGTTTATTGGGTCCAGAAACGAAGAATACCATAACATTAAAGTTTGGGAAGATGTCGCCGTCAAGTGAATGATTTAATAATAACTTTTTATTGCAATACAATACTTACATTGTACACTCGAAGCTGTTTGAAGACAGCTTGTACGAGCTTCAAAAAATACATCATGTTCATTGTTATTTAATCATTCAACATGTCACCTATAGCTTACAGTTATACACGAATTTTTAACAATATTCAATGTCTCATCATCTTATATTTATTCTATCATATAATTTATATGGTTATTTACTTAAAACATTGTTTCAGACAAATTTCATCTTTTAAGTTTACCTTTAAATCTTTTATTTTGCAATAATTCATGTGTTTATCTGACATTTTAATGATATTTTCAATAAAATGTCAGATAAACTCATGAATTATTGCAAAATAAAAGATTTAAAGGTAAACTTGGGTTTGAAATTTACTTTATCTTTTTTTTTTTAGTTTTGGCAGGCTGTCAGTGATTCCCCGATCCTTGCTTGACCATTTGCAATTGCAAAAAATGTTTTATTTATTTATCTATTTATAAATAAAATAAAACATTTTTTGCAATTGCAAATGGTCAAGCAAGGATCGGGGGATCACTGACAGCCTGCCAAAACTAAAAAAAAAAGATAAAAAAGTAAATTTCAAACGATTTAAAAGCGAATTCACCCCGATTAGAGGGTATGTCAATGACTAAAAAGACATGTGGGATAGAGAGTCACATGTCAAGTTTAGAGGTAGGAACGTTGCATGAAATTCTGGAGATTTATGCGGGTTAAACGTTTCCGGAATGCCTCTACAGAACAACACGTGACCACCTCTTCGGGTAGGGAATTCCAGACACCAATCACCCTAATGGAAAAAAAGTTTCGACGGCAGTCCAAGTGAGACGCCTGAATTGTAAGTTTCAGAGAATGTCCTCTGGTGCGAGTTATATTTGAAAAATCGAAGAATGGGAGGTCAACACCCAATAGACCATGAACAATCTGGAAAGTGAGGATCAGATCGGCTCTCAATCTCCGAAGTTCTAGTGAGTCAAGCTTTAACAATTTCAGGCATTGACCATATGTCTGGTCGCGGAGGCCTTGAAAGGACTTAATATACCGTCTCTGAACCGCTTCTATCAAATCAATGTCGCGAAGCAAATAAGGGGACCACACGGGGTTGGCGTACTCAAGAATCGGTCTAACATACACCTTAAAAGCCCATACCTTGACGTCCTGATTGCTAGATAGAAAGCATTTTTTGATTAAAGCAGTACGTGCATACGCGATGGCTGCAATTTTGCGACAGTGCAGGCTGGTATGTACCATTTTTTATTTCTTTTTCCATACACGTTATTCCATCTTGGCAGTATGTATTTTGGCGTAATTAATCTCAGTCTATTCCCTCTGTGTTCATTTTTTGTTTTGTGTATATTTGATATAATATTTTTTTGTAATTATTACATAATTTTGCAGTTCTATTATTTTCATGATCTTTATTTCTTTGTATAGTTCTTTTGTTTTAGTTTTCCCATTCCCAAATAACACTTTCAGATTTTGTTTTGAATGTTTTGCAATCTTGCAATTAAATACTCTAACGCAAAGTCATATAGTTCTATACAATATCTTAAAATACTCTCTATCTATGCTTCTTACAAAATTTTTTTTATTTTTTTTATCCAATATATTTCTCACTGCATAAATCTTAGGTAAAATTTTTCTAATATTTTGTCTTACTAAAAGTGTATGTGCTTTGAAATTCCAATTTGTATCTATTTCCATTCCTAAATACTTTTTGTTGTTTCTTTTAGCTCCAATTTTACACATTCCTTCTTACATTTTGTATTTTTCATTTAAATTTTCAGTTTCCATAATGTTTTATTATTGAAGTTTCTACAGTTTTTTTTCCATTTTTGGCACTATGCTATTCATTTGTACTGTTTTCTCTTTACTAATGAATAGTTCGTTTTCAATAAACCACTCATTTAATTGGTTAAAGTCAACTTGTAGATTATTTATCATTTCTTTATAGTTAAAATATATTGAAATCATAATAGTATCATCTGCGAAAAGAAAGAGATTTGTTTTTTCAATATTATTTGATATGTCATTTGTTTAAATCAGGAAGAGCAATGGTCCCAATATAGATCCCTGTGGAACGCCAAATTTTGAATTTTTTAAATAACTACTTTCGTCCTTTTTTAACTAATATTTTCTTATTGCATAAGTAAGTTTTAATAATATTAAAGATTTTTACTCTGAGTCCTATTTTCTCACATTTTTTAAAAAGAATTTTTGAATCAATAGTATCAAAAGCTTTCTGTTAATCTACTAGAACTGTACCGACATATTTTCCTTCATTTAATGCCCTAGTTATTATTTCGTTTATTTCTACTAATAAGTCATTTGTTATCTTTTTCCTGGTGTATCCATATTGTACATTTGTTATAATATTTATTTTTTACCAGAAAATCCCTGATTTTATTAGCAAAAAATGTTCTATTATTGATAAAAGCGCAATTGATCTATAATTGTTTTTTTTTTTGTCGTTCTTGTATATCGGCCGTAAAACCTGTATTTTTAATAATTCTGGCCATATTTCGTTGTCAATCATTTTATTTAATAATTTACAGATTGCAATTGCTGTGTTTTCTTTTGTCTTTTTTGTATGTTCTGGTTGTATTTTGTCTATCCCAGTTGCTTTTGTATTTTTAATTCACTTATTATATTTATTCCATCCTTTTCATTAGCATAATCAATATACATACTTTTTTCTACACTTTTATTTATATTTTCTTTTTTGTCATCCATTCGTTTAATTTTTTTATGGTACCTTCCTTTTTTGTAACATATCATTCTCTTTATAGCTATCCTTGATCTGCCTTACTTAATTTGAGAAAATGGTATTAAAATCATTTGCTATCTCTCTAACATCAGTTCCCTTAAATGTTTCTACAATATCCTTATCAATATTTTTTGTTGTATTTTACTCTTTACTTCATTATAACTTCCCAAATCGTCTTTTTATTTTCTTGCAACTTTCCTAACTTTTCCTTATAATAACTTTGTTTATATTCTTTAATTTATTTATTTATTTCATTTTTAGATGCTTTATATTTGTTCACTACTTCACTATCTATATTGGCAGATTTCGTATTTCATTTCATAGCTTTTTATTTTCTATTTCCTGAATTAATTTTTCTGTAAACCATTCTTTTCTTTTCTGTTCTGTTTGACTTTTTTTTGTTATTTATTTTATTTCTTTCATTATTCCTATAAATATTATCTATCTGTGTTATTATTTGTTTATACACTTCATCCGGTTCCTTTATAGTGTCCAACATTCCCCAATCCATTTCCTTCATTTCTTTAATTATTTTCCATGATTTTTTACAGTATATTCTGTCGATGTTCTTCGTTTATGTTAATTTTTTCCTTGCTACTTTGTTTCAGTTCCCAAAACCAACACATAGTGAAATAATGATCCGATATTTTCTCTGTTTATATTCCACCTCTTGCTTTGCCCTTATTCTTTTTTTACGTATATGTGGTCAATCCATGATTGTTGCAAATAATTTTCTTTATTTTTAAAAACTATTTCTTCTCTTGTTGGTGAATTTATTTTTGCCTCAAAATCTAGTTTTGCTAAGGTATTTTTGTAATTGTCTATTACATTTTGTTCAAACTTTTCCTCAAAACTATTTTTTTGTTGCAAAATGCCTATATTGATATCTCCAATTACGATTTGTTGCGTCCAATTTATTTTATTATTTTTGAGATAGTGTTTTAATTTTTTATGAATTCTTTTTTTCTTGTGTTTGGTTTTCTGCAAATAACTATAACACTAATAATTTTTTTTATATTTTCAATTACTAATTCAATTGCATTGCTTTCATCTAAATTAATTTCTGTACTAGTCATTTGTAACTTCTTTCTCACAAAAACCATTATTCCTCCTCCTCTTTTTGTATTTTCTCTTGTCAAAGTTTCTTGTGCATACCCATCCAGTTCATACAAATCCGTTTCTTCTTTTTTGATATTTATCTCTGTTAAAACTACGACATCCCATTTTACCTGTATTTTTAATAGTTTTTCTTTTAAGTCATCCCAGTTTTTCCTTAAACTTTTAATATTTACATGTATTATCTTAAAAGTACAACCATTTCCAACATCTTCTTCAATCTTTCCACAAATTTCTTCACTATTTTCAAACATATGATTTATAAACTTATGTTGCGTTCTGATTACTCTGAAGATCCTTTTCTCCACGTACAATTATCACTTTTCTTTCATTTTCATTTTTCCTCATCATTATTTTGCCATTCCGAAACCATACATATTTAATGTCATTCTCTCTTGCAAAGTTTCGAGCTTTCCAAAATAGGCTTTTGTAATGTGGTGTCATATTTTCATTCATGAAGACTCTTTTCCGGTTTCTATTTCTATACATGTCGTCATTTGTCACTACTTTTTTCTTCTGCTGCAACCACCAATCTCTGCAGTCTTTGTGTTTAAATTGAATAATCAGGGTACTGGGTGTTTCCGTGTTTTATTACGTATTCTCCACTTGTTAATGCTCAAAACCCAAGACATTGAAATTGTATGCCAATCTATGCATTATATCTGTGGTATCTTCGTCTTGTAGCCAATCTAATTGGTTTATTTCCAGATTCCTATTTCGCTCGTATTGTTCTTTTTCTTTGTGTTCTCGCTTCATTGTTCCTAATTGCTCAAGTGCATTATTTCTTACTTTTTTATTTTCTAATCCTTGTATTCTATCTTCCAGTTGCTTTACTTTCTCCTTCGTCACTTCATGTTCTTTTTTAAGGTCCTGTTGTTCTTTGCTAAGGAAGTCTATCATTTGAATTACGTCTTCTAGTGCTTTATTTGCAGAAATCAGTTTGTCTATCTTTTCTTCCATCCGTATCATTCTTGTTTTCAGATCTTTGTTTTGCTGTAATATATCTTGTTCACTTAGTTTTTCTTCTGATCCTGTCTTTTTCTGTTTGTTATCTCCTGCTTCATCAATTTTTCCATCCTCTTCTCTATTGCTTCCTCCATCTATTACTTCCTCTGAATAAGTTCTTCCTTTTCTGAATCTCATGTGCTTCCATTCTTCTCTTTTCTTATCTCTCATTGTTTTCCATGTTTTAGTTGAGACTCCAGCACAATTATAATGATATTTTGAATTACATACTCCGCATTTGACACAATCTCCCTGATTTCCAAGTTTATTCTCTCATTCCCCACACCTGGACATCTTTTTGTTTACGAAATTTGATTTTGGTTTAATAAGTTCAAAAAGTTTTGTTCTGGGTCATCACTTTTTGAACTGCACTTGCACTTTTTAGTTTCTGAAGGCATTTTCGAACATACTGATTTTTGTAATGTCAACAGTTTGCACAAGCTCTCTTTAAGCCTACTGTCTCAAATGTTTTCGCGGTTTTTGAAAAGTTCACTTGTTTCTCACTAACCAATTTTGCTGTACAGGATGTCTGTGTTCTTATATTCAGCTCACATGAAAATATTTCGAGTTATACTAATTATGTACCCTATTATTCTTCACATCTTTCCCAGCGATTTCACTTCGTCCAAGCCAGGGCAGCCATGTTGAAATAATAATAATAATAATTAATAATAATAATAATAATAATAATAATAATAATCTTTATTACAATTACAATACAGGGATGCATCGTAATCCTCGAAACTATCATTGATAGTTTGTATGAGTTTCAAATACTATCTTTTTCAACGAACATTCATACATATTCAACACTTCACCATTGGTGATACATGATAGAAATATTTTCATTAAACATTATATTAAACAAAAACAATCTTATTAACTTTTATATATACATTATTTATCTGAAATACCCAAATGCAAAACAATGCGGAAAAAAAATAAACAATATAGTAATAATAGAATCATTTTTTGCATTATTTCATTATTAACCTTTCAATCAATGGTTTTTTTTAGTTCTTTTATACTCTTATAGTTCATCAAATTTCTATCTAATTTATTGAAAATGTGTGGTATGTACCACTGTTTGTTTCTTTTACCATATTCGTTACTTATTCTTGGTGTTGTAAAAATTTGTTTATTTTTTCGTAAATATCTGGAGTTACGCATGTTATGTTGTTTGTAAGCATTAGAATAATAGTTCTTTGTAATTACGGTGTAGTTTCTCAATTCTATTAATTTTAAAATTCTGTTTTCTTTATATACATATACCACTAGTAGACTTTTTTTTTATTTCATTGCCAAATAATATTTTGACTATTTTATTTTGCAATTTTTGTACTCTTTCTATTAGATAATCCGCTGTGAACCCATAAAGTTCGAGTCCATATCTCAATATACTCCCTACCCACGCATCATACACAATTTTTTTATTTTTTGGGCTTAAAATACTTCTTAATTGATATAATTTGGGTAAAATTTGTCTTAATTTTGTTATAACACGTAAGATATGAGGTTTAAAATTCCAGTTTGTATCTATGTTGACCCCGAGATATTTTGCATCTTTTTTCTTTTCCAATTTTGAACAGTTGTTATTGCATCCATTAGTTAATGTATTATTATTTAAGTTTTTACAGTTCCCATAATGTTTAATAATATATATTTCTTTGAATTTATTCATCTTTGGCACATTTATGTCTATTTGGATTGGTTTTTTTTTGCTAATGAATAATTCATTTGTTATGAACCAGTCATTTAATTGATTAAAATCATCCTGTAAATTGTTCATCATTTCTGAATAGTTATTGTTTATTGAGATTAGAATTGTGTCATCGGCAAATAAATAAGTTTGCGTTTTTTCTAAGTTGTTTGAAATATCATTGGTATAAATTAAGTATAACAAGGGTCCTAACACTGATCCCTGTGGTACACCAAAATCGATTTTGTTTAGTTTGCTATTTTTTCCATTTAATTGTACAGTCGTTTGTCTATTTTTCAGATAACTTTTTATGTTATGTATTTTCCCTCTTAATCCTAATTGTTCACATTTTTTTAATAATATGTTTTGGTCGAAAGTATCGAATGCTTTCTGTAAATCCACTAGAATGACTCCTACATACTTCCCTTCATTTAACGCCTTCGTAATAATTTCATTGATTTCAACCAATAGACCTGTTGCACCTTTATTTTGTGTGTATCCGTATTGATTTTTAGATAATAGCTTCATTTTTTCTAAAAACTGTCTGATTTTGTTTGCAAAGAATTTTTCTATTACTTTGTCAATAATTGAAAGCAAGGCTATTGGTCTATAGTTATTTTGATCTGTTTTTAAACCTTTTTTATATATTGGTCTGATTATTTGTATTTTCAGCATATCTGGCCAGATTTCATTTTCAATCATTGCATTAATAAGAATTTTAATTGCTTTTGCTGTATTTACTTTTGATTGCTTTATGTGATCAGTTTGAATTTTATCAATTCCTGTTGCTTTTGTTTTTTTTTCAGTTCATTAATTATTGTTATTATTTCATTTTCCTCTGCAAAATCTAAATACATTGTCTTTTTTATTAAAGTATCTTTTGGTTTTGGTGTCTTATTTAGTTCTTTGTGGTATTTCCCTCTTTTGTAGTCCGTGTGTTCTTCCTTCACACTTTCTTTTAAGATTGGTACCTGACTTAGAAAACTATCATTAAAATCGTTAGCTGTTTCTATAGCAGTTTCTGTTTTAAATGTGTTTCTCATGTCTACATCAATATTTCCTTTTTTGATTTTACGTGTGACTTTATCAACAACATCCCATATAGCTTTTTTTATTTTGTTGCAAATTACTTAATTTTATTGCGTAATAATTTTGTTTACATTCTTTAATTTTTTTTATTTATTTCCCTTTTTAATGTTTTATAAGTTGTAATTATTTCTTCGGTAATTTCTTCAGTTTTCCTGATTTTATTCCATAGTTTATTTTTATTGTTTATTTGTTTTACTAACTCATCTGTTAACCACTCCTTTCTTTTTTCTTCTGATTTTTTATAGATTTTTTTTGTTATTAGGAGTTTCTTTTATCACATTATCCTGATAAATACTGTTTATTTTGTTAATGATTTCATTATGAATCGCGTTCGGACAAGTCTTTTCAGTTAAACAGTACCAGTTTATTTCATTCATTTCTTTTATAATCTTATGATGATGTAGTTTAACATACTTTTCATTTTTTACAGTTTTTGCTTTAAATTTAGTATCACTTTTATCTTTGTTCCACATCCAACACATTATAAAGTTATGATCAGAAATTTTTTCAGTAAGTGTCCCTCCTTTTGCCTCACCTAATCTATGTCTTACATAAATATGATCTATACACGATTTTTGTATCATATTTTTTTCCATTTTTAAATACAATTTCTTCTCTTGTTGGTGAATCAATTTTTTTAGCATATCCGAGTTCAGCTAATGTATTTTCATATTTATCGATTAATAATTGTTCATGTTTATCTTCAACACCATCAGTGTTTTTTTAATATGTCAATATTTATGTCTCCAACTATTATTTGAAATGCACATTTTTCATTGTTATTTTTTATCAAGTCTTTTTAATTTTTTATACATACTCTTTTACTGGTATTTGGTTTTCTATATATAGCTATTAATCTAATTTTATTTTGTATGTTCTCCTTGTCCAAATCAATTTCAATTATATTATTATCATCCCAATCAAATTCATTTACTGTAACTTCAAAATCATCTTTGATAAATAGCATTATCCCTCCTCCTCTTTTTGTAGTTTCTCTTGTTAGTGTCTTCCTTACATACCCTTCAATATTATACATTGACTCTTCTTCTTTTTTTATATTTATCTCTGTCAAGATAATTAGTTCCCAATCTATATTAGTATCTGATAATTTTTTTTTTCATCAAGTCCCAGTTTTTCCTTAGGCTTCTAATATTTACATTTATTAGTTTCACATTGTTACTGTTACCCACATCTTCTTTGATTCTTTCTTTTATTTTACTGCTACAGTCAAATATTATATTTACGAATTTGTTGTGTCTTGCAAATTCACTAGGTCATCTTCTTCACGTATTATTTTCACTTCTTTTACCTGTCCGTTCTTCCTCATCATAATTTTTCCATCGGAACCACAATAATAATAATAATAATAATAATAATAATATTTGTTAGACAGTAGTTGTCATATGGCGGCAAACTAGCTGACTGTGTCGTTAACTGTAACGAGCTTATACATGATTTCCCCATGTAGTAGAAATCTTTGGAAATCGTTGGAATAAGATGTCTTGGGTCCAGTAACGAAGAATACCACTAATTAAAGTTTGGGAAGGTGTCCTTTGTGAAGAAAACGTGCCCTCAATAACGTTGATTTGTTTTGCTGGCTTGCAACTACTACTACTAGCTAAGGTCAAGGCTCCCATGTTAATTCTCATAGGGTATAAAAACACGTTTACAGCTCATTAGGAAAAGTTTGCAAATCTAAATTTTGGCAGATAGGTAAAGAGTAGTACGGGGAGTGCGTTTTATAAAATGGGGACTGCAGCTAGAAGCACGTGGCCCTAAAGTGGCGCGTAAATGCAAAATTATTATTGTTGCCATTGTTTGTATGGCTATCCAACATTCTATTATAACATGCTTAAGTGTTATACACCACCATTTCAGTAGTTACGTACCACAACAATTCACTCAAGTTTTAACAAAAT
>JAHWFP010216737.1:19229-32747 GCA_023313725.1 Lithobius niger | reverse complement strand
GGCATTTTGTTGCCTTTGGCCTTTGTTAGGTCATGTTTTCTTGCTAATGTATTACCATTGCCTTTGGCATTTGTTAGGTCATGTTTCTGATGTGTGCTTGTTAGTCGCTATGTTGTTTTATTTTTTCCCATTTGAGCCCTGTTGGGCTGTGTTCCTTGAGATTTTACGCACCTCTTTGTTAGAGATTCGTTACTTCTGATGTTATTTCATTCGACCATAATAGGACTGTGCGACCGTACCAACACTCTGCTACCCCCATGGACTTGCCCCTTTTCACGCCAACGAGGGGGGACAGCCGTTATTAACGTACTTTGTACTTTGTAAACTTATAAACTGTGCTATTCGTAACAGTTTTACCTTTTAAATGGCCTGCAGTTTTCCTTCAATGTGCGTTGCAAAGGTGCCCTTTTTAATTTTAAATGCCCTATGTTTTGTGACCCAAATGTACGCTTGTAACCTTATTTTCTGTGAGAAATTGCCAGCCCTCGAGGGGGAAATGTTGTACCGTTTTTGCTGACTGCCCTATTTCTGGAGCTGTTGCTCTTGGGCAGCCATGCTCCTGTCCTAACCTGTTGTAATAGTGCTGGCAAGCTCTCGCCTCATTGTTGTGTACTTTGTTCCATGACATTATGTCCTGCAGGGCAACCATTGTTGGTGGCTCCCTAGTGTTTTGTTGTGGTAATCCCTTTGCTTTTTCTTAATCATCTTCTTGGTTCAAAACTCAACGGCGCAGGCCGCCCTTTCCTTTTACCCTCGTAATGCTCATGTCTGAGCTAAGTTCTAAACATTGTGATGGAGAGAAATAGCTACCCCAGGGACCATGTACTCCACGGTGTGATCAAGAATCTGGTCGTATAAAGTCACTAAAGGATGAAGTCGGCAGGTAAAGCCCCGACCCCTTGGCTCCTGACAAATGGAACCCTGTGGCTGCCATTACAGACCATACAGTAAGTGATGTTTCCTTACTCCCGTAGTTAGTAATCAACATGGTCCAAGTTTGCTAATTCCCCCAGGCCTGCACCGCTGCAACGTAGGACTGTGTATTATCGCTTGTTAGCGAACTGCGTAAAATCGTAATCATGAAGTGTGATAAAGTGTCCTCCATGCTATGTCTTACCAGTGATTAAAGCCAAGGAGTTTTTGTTTACAGTCACCTACAAAAGTTTCCCGATGCCAATCATTTCTGTCTCTGACATTGTTCCACCAATTCCTTGTTACCGTCCACGCCTCTGACGCCCGTCCACCTGATGCCTTAGTCAAACCAGCCTAAGGCCAAATTTCCATAGAAATTGTCCCACGGCTAATTTAACAACAGGCAATACGCATCTCCGTTTAGGGACGCGAAGCTCACTTACACCTCGAGTTTCCGGCCTTAATCTTCCGGAGTTAATCTTACGGAGATCAATTTACCCCGGAGTCACATTTTGAAATAATTGGCAATGGGAAACTTTTGTAGGGGACTGTAAACAAAAACTCCTTGGCTTTAATCACTGGTAAGACATAGCATGGAGGACACTTTATCACACTTCATGATAACGATTTTACACAGTTCGCTAACAAGCGATAATAGACAGTCCTACGTTGCAGCGGTGCAGGCCTGGGGGAATTAGCAAACTTGGAACATGTTGATTACTAACTACGGGAGTAAGGAAACATCACTTACTGTATGGTCTGTAATGGCGACTACAGGGTTCCATTTGTCTGAAAGAATGACTCGGCGTTCGTCGAATTATTGCGCGTTTTTGCCTGTAGGATAGGTGCACCTTGCCAACAGCGAGTTCAATCGAGCCCAGACGTGGCGTCGAATTCGACTTCGTTAGCGAAGCGCGGTAAAACTTAACACAGTCAAGCTCGGGAGATGTTTAAAACGTCGTCTAGTATTTTCGAATCTAGGGTGAGTGAATTTGGAGAGTATAGAACTACCACACATTCCAGAAAGTGTGCAGTGGCTGCTACTGGAGTGTCGCGACGTTTTGCTATACGTCTCATGCAAGGCGCATAAGCCTATTGCTTTTCCGGGCAACTGATGTACAGACGCCGGGGAAAAAAAGAAGGCCACGTTTATCACCCATTTCGCAGCTCAATTTTTTCGACACGTCAATAATAAGACGTATTATTGTAGACGTGCGTACAAATAAATAACCTCCCTATTGTTAAGAAAGTGTCGGCAGAGGCAAAGGAATGCTTGAGGTTTGCTGGAAAACGGATAGCCGTCTTGTTAGAAGTCTTAGTAAATAAAAATAAAAATCCATTGTGCTCTTATTTGTGTTATTTCCCGGCTGCTGATACAATGTACTGTATTACAAGCTAAACTGACAAATTGACATGAGGATTAGTGGGGGGGGGAGCACAACCTAGTTTTCTATTTTTTATGGTAGTAATCGGCGCCATACAGCAATTAAAGTAAGGGACGGTGATAAAGGAAAACGATGCACCGATTCCTTTTTTCGTGCTACGATTCAAAATGTTTGTCAACAGAACAAATCTTTGAAAGAAGATTCGTGCAACACTACAGAGTTAACGTCTGGATATAAGAAATCTCACAAAATGATCGGGAGTGGACAAAACAGATGTTGATTTGCAGCTCCACTTTGATCAATGAGCGAGTTTGACAACCACTGTCAATGTATTTGTTTTTCCCGTTTATCCAGGATTTGCACACGTTTCAAGGTAACACGTGTAAATTTATTGTAAACTGTTTTCGCCTCGCCAGGCTTTTGTTATCGAAAGTAATAGAACACTACCGAAATCATGAGACGGCTACGGTCGATTTAACAGTTGCCGTACGCAGTCCAGCAGTTTTTCGTGTTAGGTAGTATGCTTATTTTAGACACTTGGAGCTCGTCTTATTCTTCATTTGTCTTATTTACTTTACCTTTATTTAATAAAAAAATTAAAGGGATTTAATTTAATATTTCACTCGAGATTTCACTATTATTTTGTTTGTTTGGATTTTGGGCAGCTGAAATTTGATGGCTTGCCTGCGTTACTTGTTGTTGCCTGGCAACCATTAGGGGAGGATGAATAATGCTTTAAGCGTGAGCGACGTTTATATTTTCAGTAACGAATCTTGTTTTTAAAGCGTTTTTAAAAGTACTTCTAGTGGAACAAACATTTTCTCACTTTACTATGTTATGAGAGGAGCCACAAAATTATCTTTCTTTACTGCTAAAATTATTTTATGTGTTGACGTAGCCATAACAACATCTCAAAACGACCATTCCATTGAATTCATTGCTAATGCACGGACGACCTCGATCCGATCGTATACATAGCGCTGCCAAACCATGAAAGCATCCTTGGTAACGGGTAATGAATGGCCAAGAGTGCACCTTGCATGCACCTAAAACTGGTGAGCGAGGTCACGACTTAAATATTCAATGATAACATCAAGTCATTCTCTTAGTGGCCCTATTATAGTGACTTTATACAACCGGATTCTGGATCACACTGTGGAGTACATGGTCCCTGGAGTGGCTAGTTCTCCCCATCACAATGGTTAGAACGTAGCTCAGACATGAGCGTTAGGAGGGTAAAAGGAAAGAGCGGCCGCGCCGTTGAGTTTTGAACCAAGAAGATGAGTAAGAAAAAGCAAAGGGATTACAACAACAAAACACTAGGAAGCCACCAACAATGGTTGCCCTGCAGGACATAATGTCATGGAACAAAGTACACAACAATGAGGCGAGAGCTTGCCAGCACTTTTACACCAGGTTAGGAAAGGTGGTGCATAGCTACCCAAGAGCAACAGCTCCGGAAATAGGACAGCCAGCAAAAACGGTCTAACATGTACCGTTGACTTAGGAAGGATGTTGTCTCCCTTAGCTAAACTGAAAACAAACGGACAGTAATTCTCCCTACTATAGTCTATGAATAGGGCAACTACCCCAAGAATTGTGGAAAGATGTCTTAGGACATGGAGGACACATTTATACACAAGGAGGAAAAATACATCATCGGATATAGGCACAGCGTAATGGGTATACTCTAGAGTATAGTAAATAGTCGTGTTTTAGAGGTTTCTATTACCTCTACAGTACGCAACTACATTCATCATAAAATGTCCAGCATGCTATAAACAGTGTGTAAACCAACTTCTTTTCAAATCATTTTCAGTAGGGAATCAACTTAAGGCAACAGGCCTATTAACATTCAGATTGACATTCAGATTAGACACAAAATTACCTCCATCGGTCGTTCAAACCAAAACCAAAGGGCTGCAAAACCAAAGAAAAGAACTTAGCCTACGTCACAAAACACTTCACTCGTACGCACGCCTTCCCAACAAGAAGGACCATTAATACCAAAACAATTGTTGCGTACTTCGTAACCACTGACTTATACAAGATCAGCCTTGGCAAAACATTGCGCAAGACTACATTACTGTGGGAATGGAAAAACCAATTCCCACATTTCCCCCTCTAGGCTTACAAGCTGTTTTTCCCCTAGTAGTAGTGTTACAATCTTACACATACGCAAACAATACGCAACAACAGTATTTATAAGGAGGATTTTAACCCCACACAGTAGCATAGCATGGTTCCGATCTCACGCCTCTAAAAAAAATTTGGTACAAGTTAATAACTAATAAAATACTCGGAAATACATATATTTTCCATAAAAGCACTGATAATGGGAAAACAGTTATTGCATTTGCCGTTTGAACGCTATTAGTATTGCAAAAAACATGATAAGTACGGTTAATGGTTAAGGTGTAAGAAAACAATAAATTACGTTTCATCTGTATCATCATCTGAGCGTTGATGGGCGGCAGCCCCTCTAGTAGTATTCCTTGCAGACGACGTGACATCCTAATTGGAGCAACTAACAATGGGTTGCGGAACGTTTTGCTGTACACAGTAAGGCTGTGCATTAGGATTTACATTATTTGGTGGGGCCTGTATGGGTTGTGGTGCAGGGGAGCCCACGTCAGCGGCATCATAATCATCACTGTTGACATGTTGCACAACTCTAGACATGTTTGTCAAAACATCAGACTCTCCTATGACCCAATCTTGCATGCCACCACTTCCCCCAAACACATCCGACGCATTTTTTTGTTCATGGAAGTCTACATTAGTACCCATTACATATTTTTGAGTTTCAATTGCCAGGCACCCAAACCTCCTATGCTTCATAACGACGGGAGTATGACCAGACCACTTTTGTAACGAAGTCATGCCATTACCAATTGAACGGGTGTTCAAGGAATAACAAGCATCTGCGGCGGCACGAACGCGTCTGGCCAGAACATTGAATGCAAATTAGCATCTTTTAAAAACGAACGCGCCATCATTCTGATCACCCCATGAAATCGTTCAACAGAAGGGTTGTTTTGAGGTGTGAAAAACATGCTTTTTATATGAATAATTCCTTATCAGAACAAAACCGCTGAAAAACTGCACTACAAAATTCCCCAGTATTGTCACTGGAAAGTCTTTGTAGGCAACGTCGTCTTATTTTCCTGTTCTATAACTAAGTTTCTAAACACTTCAAAGACGTGGTGCTAATACACTAGAGGAAAAACAAATACTCGTCTTGTAAAAACATCAAGGATAATCAAAAAATACCTTTCTTGTAACATACCAGTGACATTATTACATAGTAAATTAGGTTTGTATGCAACAAACTTATTATTATTATAACACCTATATTAATAATAATATTTGTTGCGATAGAAATATTATTATTACTTGGCCCACGTATATCTAGGTCCCATTGTTCAAGTGGTACAGTGGCTTTAGCAAACGTTGAGCAAGGGTGTGGTTTGTTTTTCGATTTTGTTGATGCGCAAGTATCACAAAATTCAATCGATTTACCCACTAACGTTGGACCCGCAATATTCCCGGCGCAAAACCATTTTTGAATCCTATCATACGCGACGTGACCATAACGACGATGCATCATGTTGGTCTCACACGTCGCCCCCAAGATGCAGTCGAACCGGACATTTGACGCTGAAGCCTGGTAGAGTAACTGCCCATATGACGCAGGCTGTATTGCGCTCCGTGAATAAAAACCCACACCTCGACGGTCGCGTTGTGCGAATAAATACCTTATCAGCCTTATTCTGAACTACATATCCCTAGTGGCGAATTGATCCCATGGATATATAATTATACCATGCCTTAAGCACATATACAATATCATGCAATACTTAAAGTTACGAAAAATAATTACCATGCTTATTTTTCGTCCTTATCATAATTTTCACTTCTCTTCGCGCTGCTCAGCAGACGCCTTCGTCAAGCATAAACCTATCGACAATTGAAAAAGACCTTCCTTCCTTCCGCGAGGACCAGACCAATTGAGGAATGAACGAAGACGCTTGATTGCTCAATACTCCTCGGCGAAGGAACCCTTGAATCGATTTTCGTATTCGTCCCAAGAACACCAGCCTGGTCTTGCAGTGAAGTTCACCAGATGATGGAACATGCCCTGTTTGCTTTCGTCTGTCGTCTTCCTTTGGCCTACCCACCTCCCTCCATTTCTGCTTCCGCGAAAGTGAAAATGACTGAGGCTGTATCTAATACAGCAGGTGAAAACAGCCTCAAGTGCTCCCATTCACCGTCAGGAGGCTACAAAAAGAAGCGCCATGATTTTGCCACTACCCTCCCCCCAAAGTTTAAATCTGGATTCTGCTTCAGCGCTCAACGCCCATCAAACCACACATGCCAACCCCCCACCAACCCACCGGATATTTTTTAAGGATGATCCTCAAAACGAAGACACCGCCCCCACTAGCTGACTTACTCAAGACAGTAGAAGATGTAGTCCCAGACTGCTTCCTTTACAAACTTTCAAAGTCCACCGATCCCTCGATCATCAACAGAGGATTAACCACAGGTTTCGGCTTTGCCCTTCGTGACAAAAAACAAAAGTTACTAACTCATTTAAGCCAATCAACCACATTACTAACCTGCCTTCTTCGCAATGGCAGCACCAGTTTGGGATGTGGTGAACCGCGTCAACTAGACAAAGAACTCCGGCCTCCAAGTCAGGGCTAGGGAAACTTCGTTTTTCTGCGCTCTTGGCAAAGGCTTAACTGCTCCGAAAAATTTCGAAACTCACCCTGAATCTGAATTCCTGAATGCTGAGTTCAAGATGGATATTGGAACTCTACTCTTCATTCAAAAGAAGGTCGACATGCCAACTCACGTCCTGATGGAAACCAACAAATGTCTTCGCATGGGTCTTCGTCCTGCTTCTCAGGCGGATGTACTGAACACTGCCATCAATGCCATTTGTGAAAAGCTTTCTTCTTCACCTTCGCCCGAATCCATGAAAGAACTGCTGTCCCTCACTTCACAACTCTTCCAGAAAACCTGTTTTGCCAACTATCACGCCATGAACTGAGTCACCAGAGCTCTATTCAACAATACTTTTGCTTCTCAGAGACATAGCCCTCGACACCACACGGAATTGAATGACTCCACCAGGTTCAAACTCCGAAACCAACCAATCCACGAAAGTGACACACTATTCCGTGGTCCCATTCCAACTCTCGCTCCTCATTTCGACATTTCACGAAAGCCGAAACCAACAAAGACTCAAGCGCTAGCAAAGAGCTTTTACAAATCACCTCTGTAATGTCGGATTACCGAAAAACCTTCGTTTTCACAACGAACCCTTTTTTTGCTCGAGCCCCAAAGTGCAAAAAGACCTCGGTCTTTGACCAAGCATATCTCCGTCAATAAAGGACTTAAACGACCAAACTCTTCACCATTTAATAGCCCTGGACTCCAGCTACAATTCTGGGGAAACAGAATCCCGAAAGTCATCCTAGAAAATTAACTACAGCCATTTGAAAATCACTACAAACCTGCCGTAGCGCTAGTCACTTCTGGTCGCCATTATTGAAAACTTCATGTATATTTGTAAATATTTTTCGTTGTTCTTTTAGGGCAAAACGCCCAAACACCCTAGCTTAGTTTTGTATTTGGAGGGGCTGCCTTCGGGTTCTTAACATCACATACATGTGGATACAGACACTTGGACGATAATTTTTATTTCAGTTTGATGGCCACAAACAACATAAAAAAAGTCCACCTAAATCAAAATCTGTCTTTCTGCAGCAGCAGTTAAATCCAATTTAATTAATGCGTTATAGCATTTAACTAAGCTAGACTATTTAACCTTTTTATATATTATTTTACCCCAAGAACTCTACCATTAGCTCGAACCATTTTAGACAGCGGCAATCTTAACAGAAACGAATTTTGTTGTAAATAGTTATTAATATTCTCCATCCAAAGCTCCGACTGTGACCACCCGAATGCAAACAACTAGCTTTTATTTCAATTAATTCAATATTTTGTAAAGATGTGTTCATTTCCAAATCCCAACGTTTATTCTGTGCAATACTTCGACCCTCCCCCCCCCCCCTTCCTTCAATAGTTGCGATGCATAACATCGTAGTTTAAAAAGATAGACCTATTCACTTTGTTATGAGTTCAAACTCAATTTGCACCTTCCTGTACAAAGGCCTCATTCCTTCAAACAGCTCTACACCCAAAGCCTTTGCCCAGCCGACTTCTCCTCCCACTTCCCATTATTCTCGTGGCCATCAGCCAATCAGAGGTGCCTAGCAACCTCGTGAGTCCGCGCTTTGGTCTCCAGAATCCTCCTCTTCAGCATAAAAAGCCCCAGCAGCCCTCCCTCTTTAGCACAGCTCACAGATCATCAAACTAGAAGGGTCACGCTGGTCGGGAGTGGAGATGTCACATCCGAAGGTTGCCATGCTGGGCAATATACGTAACAAGTTTAGATTTAAAAGTTTATCTTTATGACCCCCCCCCCCAATTCTAAATTTATAGTTTAAACTTAACTAACCTCTAGCTTGTTGAAAATTATGGTTGGCAAGCTATCGGCATTTCTGGCCCCCTGCCTTCCATAACGTAAGAGTGGTTCTCTTCCAAAAAAACCGAACTTTGTCTTGTTTATTTTAAAAGCCTTAATCTAAACAAACAGACGGTTTGATCTTCGCTGACTCGTTGAAACAAAACTGTGGACGGTTTGATCTTTGCTGAAACAAAACTGTCAGGATAATTGTAACTTAGCGGACGCGGTTCAATTTGCTGGGTAAACCTGGACTGGAGCCCAAAGAACTTCTTTTTCTAGTTGAAAATGTCAGTTATTTTTAAGGACAAAAATCGTTGTTCTTGTTTGAATGAATTACTAAATGTAAATTCTGTTTAATTTTTTTCCAAACTTGTAAAAGCCAGACTAGTGAACTATAACTGTAAAAGTGTTTCATATTTATTTTCTGATGTTTTAAATAAAAACCAAGAGTTTTAAACTTCAGGTTCGTTCCCTAGTAGATTAATGTTTTGAGTGTAAAATAATATGTAGCCCATTTTTACCTTTATACTCCGGTTAACAGTTAAATAATTTCCACCGTTGGTGGCAGCAAAAACCAGTTGTATTAAGGTTAAGCCCTATAGTTTAGGACACCGACGCTTCATTCCCCATGCCGGGACTGTAGCCCATGCTGTGTTTATTTACGTAAAAGTCATAAATAACCACCCGTAACCTAATACTGAAAGTACGTGTCAACCAAAGATTTCGGGGGCATTACAAGCACCTCAGTCGTCGTAGCGTCCGCCGTTACAATTTGGTAGCAGCGGTGAGATGAACAGGTGCTGTTCCCTTCAAGCGTTTCCCCCTGCCATGCTACTATGCCAAATTTGTAGAAGGAAGCAACCCACGTCCAACCAGACTTTTGTGATCAAGCCAAAACGATCACGAAGTAGATGCCAGTGATTCCCGTTACAAATAGTCACGAAGCAGATGTCCGTACTGCCGTAAAATAACAGTACAAACACTGCCCAGCAGCCCCAACAACTGCCGGCGCCAGGAAGCAGAAATTCCCGCTTCAGTTCCTGAGATGTTCCTCAGCCGATGATGTCCCAGTAAACCCAAGTTCCTGTGAGGAGAATCTGCCTGCCCAAGGAAAGGAGGATAGTAGAATTCAGTGGACCAGAGTGTGCCAACCCAAGACCCAGACCAGTAATCCTCCTAAACCAAGGACGTTCAACTACAGTTTAGTGCAAGGCTTCTGTGTGCTACGGTGGAAACCGAAAGGACTTGACGGACAACACAGCATTTGAGTTTAAAAGGGTAAGTGTGCATCGGATATGCTTAAAGGCCGCCAACCTGAGTGTTGTAGTTAGAAACATGCTATTCATATGCCAGAGTGGTAGGGGTCCTTGAAAGTGTATTTTTGGTGTACAAACTTACTGGATTTGGGAGAGAAGTTTTTTAAGTAATTAGTTCTGCTCAAACTGTTAGCTGTTTATTTGTATTAGGTTTAGTTTCAGTTTCGATTTTAGTATTTTGTTGTTTATTTGTAGAAGCGCCACCTTTTGTACATATCTAAAGATTAAAGTTGTTGTAAAAAACAGTAATATGGCACAGTCACACACGAATTTTGTGTTGCCTTCGAAAATCACTGGCCACTGACTTCACAAATGAACACCCACACTTCAAATCGCCTGTGTAAGTATTGTAAAGTTGTGGACTTTGAATGAACGTAATATTTCGAAAATCGTACTTGACAATCACCGTATTTTGCCTAAAGTGGAAGCCGCTGCATGCCTAGGTTCAGCCATCGTATCGCATCGCAGCGTGAACGACGAGCAAGCAGGCCTACACTAACAGGTAGTGTCGATCTTTCATGAAAACAATCAAACGAAAACCTAAACCAAAACGTAAAGCGGACTTCATTGTGATTAACGTAATGGATGTCAGAAATTCTGTGAATCCGGGAAATTTAGACACTCTCTCCATGTTCGAGTTAGCTGAAGAATTTCGACTGAGGCACATGGTGATGCCAGACACAAAACCAGACGCATGTAAGCAATTAGCAGCGGATAATGAAACTCGAAGTAAAGATGGAACACTTTCATTGATTACTGAAAACAGACGCAAACAAAATGACCAAGAAACGAAATTAGCAGCAACCCAGGCTAAATTGAATGATTTAGAAGTTAAATTTCAAACTTTCGCAGTGCAAAATCAAACCGGAAGTGGCCAGTCGACTGGAGGAAGTAATCAATCAACACCCCAAACGCTGATTTAATGACTGTAATAAACATGCTAGCCGAAACGCAACGTAAGCTTGCTGAACAACAATCAAATGGTTGTTCAAGTTCAATCCACAATGGACACAGCAAATGCTGTATCAAATTTTAGTGGAGATCCAGTTGATAGTGCAGAAGAGTAGATTAAGGAAGTGAATAGAATCACATTGCATGCAAATTGGACAGCACCTTTAAAATTAATAAATGCGCAAACGAGGCTCACAGGAGCAGCTCAAAATTGGCAAAAAACAACAGGGAAAGGATTTGCAACTTGGGATGAGTGGAATGTAGCCTTCATTTCACGTTTTAAACGCAGATTATCGATGAAGAGTTTTTAGCCATGCAAGCACAACGTACACTACGTGATGACGAAACCATAGCAAATTACATTTATGCTAAAGATGCTTTGCTTGAAAAAATCGCCAATAAAAACGGACGTTGCTGAACGAATTTCACTAATTGTAGGAGACATTTTAGACGACGCTTGGGCAACTCCATTGTTAGCCCAAAAATTCCCTTCAGAAAGTCAACTTATTGATACAGCCATAGCCTTAGATTGTAGACGTAGGCTTAAACCTAAGGGGGAAAACCAACAACAACTCGAGACAGTAGAAAATCGAAGCCCTACATCGAATAGGCCTCCAAACCAGCAGCAACAACGAGGGCCGAAGGTTGAATAATGGTTCCCATAACCAATATCTACACAAGTTTAACCCGAAAGCAGGTGTCAAACCGGAAGACCAATATTGTTGGAGGTGTGGCCTCCATGGACATATTTCTAGAGACTGTGAGTTACCGCCACCTGAAAAAGGAAAACCTATCGCTACACCCGAAAAATTGAAAATGCCGCCAACCACAGTTGCTAGTGCATCCACACAGTCGCCGAATGCAACAAAATCGCCCTATCCTAAACGAAACACCACGTCTTCGGTAAATTGCATTGCTGTAAATCCACATAAATCGCCACTCGTTACATATAAAATCGACGGAACGACAACCATTGACGCACTTGTTGATCTTGGCTCTCACTTGACAATACTTAGACAAAGTTTTGTGCCAGCAAATAGTGTTTTGCAGCCATGGCAAGACCCGCCTCTGGAGTAGCAGGGGGTGAAATTAAGCCAATCGGTTGAATCTCACTACGCATCGAAGTCGGTGAAATAGACTGTGTTATGCCACAAGTTGGAATTTGTCACAAACTGCCTGTAGCCCTAATTTTAGGACGAGATTGGTCATCGAGTGTACAAGCACACAGTACTTTTGATCCAGATGGCAACCTCTGCATCGCCACACCGAGTACACTTCAAGAATGCAAATGTGTGAAAGTTTTGCCAGGATCAGTGTGCTGTGTATTCCACTAAGGAGCACACGTAGTGCCCCTCGTGAAAGAAAGGACGCATAAAGTCGAAACCTCGGAAAGCACGCGTAATGCTGAAATCATTCGAACTACCACTGAAAGTGAAACTAGAGCATCCCAAAACACAGAAAATGTAGAAATGAACAATAATAAACTCTAATGATGAACCATTTTTGACTCCTGACCAACATAAAATCCTCGAGGAGCTGGAAGAAGACTTCAGCGATATTTTCTCTAGCCCAGAAGCTGAAGTTGGAGAATGCCCCGGCATCAAGGCGAAAATAACACTGAAAGATAACACGCTTGTTCAGTGTAAAGCTTACCGCACGTCTGAACCTGATCATCATTGAAGAGCAAGTTGATCTATGGATACAACAAGGAATTTGTCGCCCTTCATAATCGCAGTATTTCTCTCCAGCCTTCGTAGTGGAACAACCCTTTCACGAGACAACACCTCACAGAATAGTAATAGACTATGCACGAACAATAAATCCGCAGCTGATTCCCAATCCACAGCCCATCGATAATATGGAGGACGTTCTTCGCAGATTATCAGGAAGAAATACAAATTCAAGGCCGACATTGCTAAAGCCTTTAACACCATCCGAATTCGAGAAGAAGATATCCATAAAACAGGTTTTGTCACGCCAGATGGACATTACGAGTTTCTTCGTTTACCGTTTGGAATCTCGATAGGGCCTGCAACGATGACAAGAGCAATTAAAATGGGATATGCGCATCTTATTAACCTTGGAGTTTCTACCTACATTATGACATTTCATTTGGGACAGACGAATACGAAGCACACATAGCAGCTATTCGCAAAGTATTTGAAGCAACACGACGAATGAAGTTCAAGTTAAATCGCAAGAAACTTATCATGGCAGCAAAGGAAATATCATTGTTCGGACAAATTGTTTCGCCAGAAGGGATCAAACCTTATCCGGCACGCACCAGCGCAGTTAGTCGTTACAAACCGACAACAACCATTGCTGAGCTCAGAAGCTTTTTGGGATTTGCTAACGTATTCCGAAAACACATTTCACTAATGGCAATGTATTCAAAACCGTTGACCGATTT
>JAHWFP010216737.1:0-11978 GCA_023313725.1 Lithobius niger | reverse complement strand
TGTATAATAAATAGGTGTGGTGGTGGATGAGGGGTGGGTTATGTGTGACACCTTTATAATTAATTTGTTGTTTGTTTTGTTGCGCCGCATTTAAGCTCGGTAAATAGCTATGGCCCTTACTAACCTGGCTAACAATCCTTTAATCTTCAGTCTATGTCATGCAGCTGGCGTTTGCTAAATGGCATTGTTGCATAATAACAATGTTTAAAACAATGTAAAACAATCAATCTGGTTGCTTAGAGGTTCGTAACCACTGAACCACTTGACCAATTAGAAAAGGCCTTATGGAAAGGGCACATCTACGGAGCAATACCTGTAAAATGAGCTAAGAACCAGCTTTACAGGACAAATAGTTCATCCCCAGAACAAGACCAAGACCAAGACCAAGAACAAGACCAAGAACAAGAAGTTGTCTATTTGGCCCCTCTCTGTATCTCAGGTTTGGCTGGAGTGAATTTCATAATTTTTGGACTGTAGACAGGCCTTGACTAGTCAAGGCTAGATTCCAAATTTGGTTGAAAATTTTTTAATTTTGACGGAGTTATAAGCTCTCAAAGTTGAAAGTTTAACACAGAGATCCTAGGTCGACCCTTACTAACACTGGCTATCGCCAGTGTTAATGAAGTGACACATGTACAGGCTAACAAATTGTAAACATTTAATAACTGCAGCAAGGCCTTTTATAACTTTACCAACGTCACAGTATGGTAGTATTTATGGCAATGCTAAGGCTAAGTGAGATACGTGTCAGTTACCATAGCTACAACAGGGATGTGTCAACAGCTAAGACTGGTCTTAATTATTGTACGTGCCTCAAGTATTACACAACAGTATATCCAGCGAATAAAAAAAAAATAAAAAATTAATCTATTGTCTACCTGTAAAAAACATTTTTAACTGTACGACATATATTTCTTTTTTATTATTAGATGCACTGTAACTTTAAGAAATTATATTTTATTTTATCGCAGGTGCCCATTCAAAGAAGATAGCTGAACACTTGTGAAAGCTTGAAACAAAATTACAAAATGCAGAAAATGGAGAAAACGCCTGAAAAATAATTGACCTTTTGACGATCCTGTAGAATTACTGCAGCATGCAGAACGGATTATGGAACGACTTCTTGAATTTCGTTTTGTTATGTTGTGACCAAATCTTTAGAACTGCACAGACATCTTATAGCTGAACTTTAGATTTTTGGTAGAATTCTATGAATTATTGAAGCCTCACACAAGAAGATCCATTAGCTTTGCAGATGTAATTTGCTACGTCAATCCAGCTACTAGTCTTGCTGTCTAGCACGCTTGTTGATGCTCTCGGCCCAAGAAATACAGAAAACATAAATTTTTTAAAACTGCAGAATCAATTTTTTGCCACAAACATAATTTCCAAACACATTTTTGCCAACACGGAACAACTTAAAAAGCTTAGATCTATTTCCAACACGAAAAATGTTAGATCGATGGGTTTCAAATTAATGCACAATTTAAAACTCAGCCCTGAATTGGGCTGTTCAGCAACTTTGACTTAAACAACGAGTTTATGGCTTTGCCTACACCTTGTCGGTTATTGGATAATTATTTTCACAAATTCAGTTTCTCAGGCGGTTTCCTAACTCGTTTCGAATGGCCCTCAACTACTGTAGGCTGTGGAACTTTGGACTCACGGACAGGAGAAGTGATTGCCTTCCGTTTCCCAACTCGCTTCTCAGTGGGCTCCACATTCGTTTCCGACGGGGTTTGCCTTCTGACTAATATCGGAGGCTCGTCACCTTCTGCTTTGCTTATTTCCCGAATAAGGGCGCTCGCGTTGTGAACCAAGACACTCGTAAAAGCTACTACGTCATTGGGTGAGACCACTGGAGCTTGAATTGGTGGCAACGTTTCTTAACGCTGCTACCTGATTTAGATGATTGTATTCACCTGAAAGATGGGGTGATGTCGCCTTATTCTTGACAGTTAGTACAAGATTTCACTTTCTTTGCAATGGCGTCATCAATAGAGGGCCACCATATCTTAGCTCTAGCTAAGCCTTTGAGTTAACAATCCCCAAGTGTGCATTATGAAGGTCACGCAACATTTGCTTCTGTAAGGCTGACGGAATAATTACTCTGTATCCCAAGAATAATGTATCTTGTACGGTGGTAAAGAAAGGTTTTAAATCAGGAGCATCACAATTAATTGGCCAGCCATGTTGACATAGCGATACACTTTACATAGAATTGGATCTTATGACTTTCAGCCACCAGTGTTTCATTTTGAACAGGCAAATTCGAAATAGTTTCTAATGCTAATACATTATATTGAGCCTCCGCCTTCTCAAACTCTTCAATGTTGGGGAAGGGAGCCTCGACAGTTACGTTATCTTTTTCCTGGTATATGCTGGAAATAATAAGTGTAGCCATGCAAGAGGACTGCCCAACGCTGCACCTTGCTGTTGCCATTTGAGGTATACCTATTTTAGGGCCGTAAATCCACACCAGAGCCTTCTGAGCAGACTGCAGTATGAACTTTTGCCCATAAACATATTCGTGAAACCTTTTCACCCACCAGGAAATGCTGAGACCTTCCAATCGAAATGACTGTATCCTTGCTCGGCCTTAGTGACTTTGTGAGAAGCAAACACAATGGGATTTGACTCACCATTCGGCATAACATGCATCAGGCTCACGCCCACGCCGTAGGATGAGGCGTTGAAAACTAGTTTTAGCTTGAGTTTCAGGTCATGATGAACCAAAACTTTCGCTTTAATGAACGGCTCTTTAACTTTATCCACTGCCAGATCACATTCTTTCCCCGAAACCCGTTTGATCGTAGGGCTCAACAGTCGGGTTATGCAGTGAAGTCCTGCACTCCAGGCGGATATGAGAGGCTACCCGGACTCCAAAAATCAAAAACCTCGGGAACACTTTTTTTTCCTTGAGCGCCAAAATGTCAAGAAGACCTCGGTCTTGAATCCTGCAGAACTCCACCAATAATGGACCAAATCGACCCATGTCTTCAACCCTTAATAGCTCTACACGTCTGCTAAAATCCTACAGAAACAGAACTCGAAATTTCATCACCATTATTCACAGCATTCATTCGAAAAACGCTCCAAACGGTGCCAAAGCGCTCACCATTTCCGGTCGCTATTATTGAAGAAATCCTGTTCATATGTATTTATTTTTATTGATCCTTTTAGGCAAAGGGCCTACACACACTAGCAGTTGTGCAATAGGAGGGGCTGTCTTATGGTACTTAACCTCAAATACATTTTGGATACAGACACACCTTCTAGCGTGATATTTTTTATTTGATTTGATTGCGCACAAATGCCATGAAAAATCTCCGTCTAATTCAAATGCCATTATCTGCTGATAATTCCCACTCATTTAAATGCGTTTTAGCATTTGTCTAAGCTAGTATATTTAAACTTTTACATTATAACTTGCACCCTAACTCTACCAATGCTTGAAAACGTTTATTTACCTTTTTCATTTTAACGGACCTTAATGTTGTTGTATATACTTTGCTATGAATCTCCATCGAAACTCCGACCTTAACTACCAAAATTGGAATGCAAACAACTAGCTTTCTGTAGTAAAAACGATCTGTACATTCCTTCTATTAATTGCAAAAGTTCAATCTGTGCTACACACTTCGTCCCCCCCCCCCCATCCTTCTGTAGTTGTGATATGTAACATCACAGTTTTCAATTAAAGCTTGTTTAATTTAGCAGCAGTGGTTTGTCCATTGCAATAGCCATCCTACTAAGCTTTAATTTGACTCCATCCATTTAATAATCATGTAAATATGAAACCTACAACCAATCTTTCAAATCATGGGCCTTTTTCCGAATGTTAAGTTGAGTTGAACTCAAACTGGCCCTTCTTTACAAGTCCCTGTTCCTTCAAACGGCTCTTCACCCAAACCCTTTGTCAAACTGACTTCTCCCAGTTTCCATTGTTCTCCTGGCCCTCAGCCAATCAGAGAGGCGTAGCTATCCTCGACGTCCGCGCTTTGTTTGCCAGAATCCTCCTCTCCAGCATAAAAAGCCCCAGCAACTCTCAGTCCTGAGCACAGCTCACAGATCTCAAGCTAGGAGGTAGTCCCGCCGGTCGGGAGTGGAGATGTCACGGTCCGATTTTTTTGCCATGCCAGGCATTGGTAGTGGTTAGTATGTCACTAGTTTCAATTTTACAAGTTTATGTAGGAACCCCATTCTAAATTATAGTTTTAACTTTAAACTTGTTCTCCTAGTTTTGAGGATTATATAGAAGGCTAAGCCATAGACATTTCTGATCCATGCCTTCTATAACTTAAGGGTGGTGGTCTTCCTATCAACCAAGGTTTTTTTCTTGTTTATTTTAAATCTATTTTAATTTAAACGACAGACAGTGGCCCTTGAGGATTCGGGAATCTTTTGCAAAAGATTTTTCTGTCTGGTCTTAATTTGTAACTTAGCTGATGCGTTATAAGTTAGTGAGTTCTGCAAGAACTCCAGTTTCCTTTCTCTACTTGAAAAATTGTTGTTTAAGAACTAAAGGTCTGGTTCTTGACAGTAATGGAAATTTAATTGTGATTCTTGTTTCTGCTTTCACTGAAAGTCAGTTACTTTTAATTTAAAGCCAAATGTAACTAGTGAACATAAAAATATAAAGTGTACTTTCTTATTTAACTGTCAATAATAAAACCAGGAGTTTTAAATGCCAGTTGGTTCTCTAGGGTAGATTAACTGCTGGGGTTAAATAATATGTAATTCCATTTTTATTTGAACTCCCCTTAGCTTTTAATGTATCCACCAGTGGTGGCAGCTTTAACCATTCAATTGTTACGGGTTAGGCCTATTATTGTGAGTTGGACATAGACGCATCATTCCCCATGCCGGAAATGTGGCCATGCTGGGCTGTTTTCAACTAAAAACGTCAAAATAGTCGATCTAACGTAATAACCAGGAAGCCGAAGTCAACCATTTACACGGAGATATTACAAGCACCTAGCCTGTCGTAGCATCCACCGTTACAGTTACTGCGGCCAGAATGGGAGCTAGATTGGGTAGATATTTGAAGTAATGATTAACATACCCCAAAAACCTCTGAAACTCCTGAATGTCAGTTGGATTTGGAGCCTCTATTACCTCAGGCAACGTGTGCAAACCTTCAGCATTAATCATACGCCCCAAATATTTAAGCTCAGGGTGCGACAACCTGCACTTATCGATCCCAAGTTTTGCCCCAGTGTCTTGCGAAGCTGTGAGTAACTGGTTTAACAAATCGTCGTGCTTTGCCACTAACTAATATCATCACAAAAGAGAAGACATTTTGGAATTTTACTAGAGATTCTCGTCGTGAACCTTTGGAAAATTCCGGGACTTGAGACTAGGCCTAAAGGAACCCTAAGCCACTTGAAAAGCCTAATGGCGTATTAATTGTCAAAGCAGCTTGTGACTCTGGAACAAGTTCTATTTGCAAGAAGGCATCCTTAATATATATAAGGCTATAAGTATTGCTCCCTGCCAGTTCCCTAAAAAGCTCTGCGGCGATGAGAACAGGATAATGGTCTACTTTGAGCTGGGGGTTAACTGTAGTTTTATAAACCCGAATGACTTGAATCTGACCGGTTCCTTTGTGGGCTACCACTATCGGAGTCACCCATTCTGATGTATCAACAGCTACCAGGATTCCAAGGGATGCAAGTCGCCTAATTTCCTGGTTAACTTTTTCCTCCAGTGCTAAAGGAACCGGGCGAACATTTGAAATTAGAAAATTTTCTTAAACCAGGACTAAACAGTTCAGGAAAACAGCTTCAATTTCTTTAGTGTTAACAGATGGATTTTTTACCTTTACTTTCAGAACACACTGTCCCTTGGCTTGCAAGTCATAATAATGATTATAATCCACTCTAAAAATTGAAAGCCAGTCTTTGCCCATAAAGGCTGGTTTGTAATGCTTGGAAACCATTGTATCCAAATACTCAGTTTGGCCATTTACAGTTACTTTAAATTCACAGTGTACATATCTTGCTCTACCCCTTCAGTGTAAGAATTAATGGAAAAAGAACAGTTTTTAAGTGGACAGTCTGAAAAATGTTGTTGGTACCACTCCATTGGAATTATTGTTCTATCAAATCCTGAAACCACCTCCATTACTAATTCAACTCCATTTAGACAAAATTCGACTGAAATGTTCCACTTATGTATGGAACAAGAGTTAACAACCAAAATCGTATTTCTTGCTAAAGGAACCGAAATTTCGTTGTCATCCTCCTTGCACATTCCCACAGTGTTGTTGTTTAAAGTATAATCATCCTCAGACTCCAGCTCAGTTTCAATATTACTACTAAACTTATTTAATACAAAACTGCTTTCCGAATCTGTTTCACAGTCAGAATTTTCAGCTATGTGGTGCACCTGCTTCTTGTAGCTGTATTTATTTTTAATCTTAGGTGTAACTCTGTTTAGTTTTAGAGGATTCTGAGCTTTTGAAATTCTGACGATTGCTGCTAGCTTTCCTAATTACAGCCTTGAGGTACCCTGGGGTGTGACAACGGCCACACACTAGCCTTTAAACTTGCAACGGGTTTTGATGCACCTGTTTTTTCCACAGCAAAAACAAATGAAATGTTTAGTAGTTTTAGGCCTGACACTGACCTGTTTAGTTTCCTGAAAAACGTAATTAATAGTCTTAGAAGCTGTTCTGATTTTAACCTGATGCTAGGGACACAGTGGCCTTAATATCCAATGTTTCTTTAAGTAGCACCCTTTGGATTCTGTCAGACCTGACTCCCCCCACCAGTTTGTCCCTAATCATCTCGTTATTAATCTCGGTAATCTTATTAAACTCAGAATGCTTTGTTAACGTTTTTAACGCTGCAATATACCCATTAATAGATTCGTCAGCCTTTTTAACCCAATGGAAAAACTTACCTCTTTCCGACACAACAGATGGTAATGGTTTAATGTCCTCTAAAATTGTTTTCACTAAAACGGCATACGTTAAGCCATTAGGTAACTGAGGAGAAATAATATTAAGTATCATATGAAACATTTTTTGACCGACCGACGCCGTTAAAACATCAATTTTATTGGTAGCAGCTACCTTCTTTCAGCCCTGAAAATAACTTATTCTACTTGAATACTTTTCCCAAGTGTCCGTTTCCGAATCAAACTTGGTGTACAACCCTGAAGATTTTCCCGCATATCGGAATCAGAATCACTACTTGCAGGGTTAACATTAACAACAGCATTAGCTGCATTAACAACCAAATTATCAGCTGTGCTGACCACTACAGGTGGTGCAATCTTTTCACGTTTCACTGGCATACAATATGCCTTCAAAAAGTAAGAAAAATTGTAAAGTCACATTTACAATTCAATAAAATAATAATTGAAGCACTCAAGACCACTAGAAAATTACTTAACAACTAAGCCATAGATTTTCACGAGCCTACCTAGCTTTAACTGTAGCCTACTAACAATTAACTACGATTTAACACTAGGGCCGTATTAATAATGGCGAATTTGCGTGAGCAAAGTCTGAGGTAGATCTTGGATCAACAGTTTGGTTGGAGCTTAGCTCTGCTATGAAGACACTACAATGTAATCTTTGAACGCTCGTCACGCGGAAAACACAAGGACTATCCAAACCACACTTTGCATCCAGTACCACGGGAGTCCGGACAAGGTTTATCAAAAGAAAAATCCGGAATCGGACATGGGGTTGAGGAACCATCAGGCAGGGCCGGGCCAAGGCCAGCAAATCTGGAGGAGCAAAGTATAATTTGATGCCCCCTGTCAGGTTTGCACCCCCCCCCCCCACCAATAACTTATACTCTTTAAAAATGATGACTTATTTGGATGGGTGCTAGACAGTTCGAACCAGAATCAGAAAATTCAGTCTAAGCAAAAAGTTTGGTCCCAAAGTAAAAAGAAAAGAAAAAAAAAACATCTGCGACAATTTGGTCCCAAGTTATGTCGTCTTAAGCTTAGAAATGTTGGTGACATTTGGTGCAATATAGATTTAAGAGCACACCCAAAGTTTCACTCTTCAAGTCCGGCAGTGAGTTTCCGGCAGTTTTGACTGGCATGGTTTTAGGATGTTTATCGTTCCCGTGCGAAGTTCAGCACCCCCGTTCCACTCCCCCGGGTTCTGGATGCACTGACGTGGCAGATATGCAAGCAATAACGCAATGAAAGTAGATTTTAGAGTACATCATGGAGCTCAACTTATTTGTATTTGCAGGGAGTTCATTTTTTTCTTGAGAGACCGAATTTTCGTACGAGTTATATTTTAGACAACTGAATTATCGCACTATCCGTTTAATTTTGGAACCGAATTGTCTGGGAGAGAAATGTCGAAAATATATTTGAATGGCTTCACATCACGGACTAAGAAATAGTCGCATTTTCGGCCGCCCACCCCCCCTCCTCTCCCGACGCAGACCAACTCTAACTGGTGACCTTTGAAAGTAGTGATATAATTCAACCAGGGAAAGGCCGCCATGTTGATCTTATTAGCCAAGTTAATCTCACCGAATAATACTTTGGACGTTAAATGAAAACTTGAAGATTTTCTGCAGTGAGTAGCAATAATATAGTTTTCATTTAACTTTCGAACGATTAGTCGGTGCGATTAACTTGGCTAATAGGATTAACCTTGGCGCCTTTCCCTGGTTGAATCATATCACTACTTTCAAAGGCCAATCCTTATTGGAAACTTGGCGGCTTCTTTTATACCAGTTTTGGTTTTGGGTGGATTGTACATACGTCTCAGAACGTAAACTACAACCAAATTTGTATTCTATAGTTTATTTGATTTTTTTCTTGTCAGTTATTTGTAATAGTAATTCATGACAAACATTGCAGATATGAAGCCTTTTTAGTTAGGTCTGTTGATTATTGAAGCAATATCTTCGATACTTGTACCGATGGTATCATTTTGCCAAAACAGTCAAACCCGAAAAAATAACAAGTTGTCCCAATTTGATGGGCGCACGGCAATTTTCTAAAAATAACCATTGATGCCGCAGGGGCGGTAATATGATAACCAACTGGTCAAATCAGTAGATATCCGAAAAGCGGAGTCCTAACTAAGCAATCCATTTTAAGAGAAAGCCAGAGAGAAAATAATTAAATCATTAAGCTGATATTTGGTAACCGTATAATAATTTTAAGGTCATAAAACCCCTAAGTAAAATTACGTTTGCAATCCTAGGGCGACGCACACAGTCCAGGAAAAATACATAAAACTATTATTTTGTATAAACACAGTGCCTTATTTTTTTTTTACAAATTTTCCTTAGATGCTCTTCCATTTTTTTTGTCGTCTTCTGCACGTAATTTTTTCTTGGTCCGTCCCTGAACCCTCGAATCCTTTTGCTTATCAGTGGAAAATGTGCCAGTCACATACTGTCTACCGCAACTTGCTCACGTTTTTACTAATGACTTCCTTCTTACCGAGGGTTCTTACTCACGTGGCAGGCATGAGTTGGCTTGCTACTGAAGTGGGGTGGGGATTGAAGGCAATTGGGAATAAAATACCTGACCTTGACAACGGTTATGGCTAATTGATGAATTATGGTAAAACTTTTTGGGGTTTATAAACAGTTAAAGTAGGCTAATTAAAAAAAAAAAAGAATTTTTTTTTCTAAATTTGAACACCCGAATTTGGCGCCCTTGTTAGTCATTGGGGGGGGGGGGGGGGCCCCCCCCCCCCACCCGTACGGCACGACATTTTGTCAGGGTGACAAAATCGCCCAATAGCAAGAGCCAAAATCCAAACAATGGCCGAACGTAGCTCCGCTCTGAAGACACTCCAATGTAACCTTACGCGAAAACCATAAGTACTATCCAAACCACATTCTGCATGCAGTACCACGGGAGTCCGGACAAGGTTTATCAAAGAAAAATCCAGAATCGGACATGGGATTGAGGAACCATCAGGGTGACAAAATAGACCAATAGCAAGAGCCAAAATCCAAACAACAACGAGATGCGAAGCCGTTTCTAATTGTTAAAGGCATCAATCAATAACCCCTTTTTTTATGGCACACTTGACGTTTTTGTTTGTAATCATACACGGCGATAACCGTGTATATATATGATTGGAGTCCTCTCTACAGCAAAACTAAAACAATTAATTTCTCCGTTTCTATTCAATATATTTCGACCAAACTTGGCCAGATAGTAGGTAGCAACTTTTCCAAACTTTACACCAACTTTTATGCAATTCCGTGCAAGAGTAAACGTAGGAAGCCACACGTAAATTTGAAAACTGTTCACTTGTTGTTGTTTGGTTTGTTGTTCTTGTTCTTGGCTGACACGGTTTCAGAAAAAACTACTGCACCTACCTAAAATCTGAAACATGAGCTGAGCCAGAAATTTCCCTGGGCTTCAACCTTACAGCGACCACTTTTTCAATTGGTCGATCCATTCCGGAGTTACGGGACCCTAAACGATCATTTTGATTGTTTTACATTGTTTTAACCATTGTATTTAGGGAACAATGCCACTCATCAAACTCCAGATTCATTCTTCGTGCACGTGTTATGTCTTTGCTAAAAAGTTGATTGTTGAACGGTAAAATGAAACTCTCGTTAAACCCTTTGAAGCCCTTTTTTTTTTTGAAAGAATCAGTGTTTCAGCTAAACGCATATATTTTTAAACCAAACTAAGCTGCGTTGTGAATTGCAGCTAAAAACCTTAGAATCGCGTATTTATTTCGCAGATGCAGGCTTTCAGAGCTGAGTTGGATTGTTTCAAAGTGCCCAGCAACAATCGACTGCATGCATAAACCTTTGTAGCATGACGCCATAGCCGTAAAAAAAGGTACACGGATTACAAAGAAAAACGCAAGTGTGCCGTATAAAAGGGGTTATATGATTGAATTTTCACTTGTTAAAATGTACACGGATAAAAATTGATGATTTTTAATTGAAATAATCAAATGTACAATTGAGAAAATTGCATCTGTTGAAGTGCTGTTGTGCTTTACAAATCACACATAAAGCTCAACAGCACTTCAACAGATGCAATTTTATCAATTGTACATTTGATTATTTCAATTAAAAAGCATCAATTTTTATCCGTGTACATTTTAACAAGTGAAAATTCAATCATATAACCCCTTTTTTACGGCACACTTGACGTTTTTGTTTGTAATATATAATTATATGATTGAAGTCCTCTCTCCAGCAAAATTAAACTATTAATTTCTGTGTTTCTATTCAATATATTTCGACGAAACTTAGCCAGATAGTAGATAGCGACTTTCCCCAACTTTACACCAACTTTTATGCAATTCCGTGCAAGAGTAAACGTAGGGAGCCACACGTAAATTTGAAAACTGTTCATTTTTTTTTGTTGTTGTTGTTCTTGGCTGACACGGTTTCAAAAAAAACTACTGCACCTATCTAAAATCTGAAACACGATCTGAGCCAGAAATTTCCCTGGGCTTCAACCTTACAGCGACCACTTTTTCGATTGGTCGATCCATTCTGGAGTTACGGGACCCTAAACGATCATTTTGATTGTTTTACATTGTTTTAACCATTGTATTTAGGGAACAATGACACTCAGCAAACTCCAGAATCATTCTTCATGCACGTGTTATGTCTTTGCTAAAAAATTGATTGTTGAGTGTTTCAGCTAAACGCATATATTTTTAAACCAAACTAAGCTGCGTTGTTAACTGGCAGCTAAAAACGATAGAATTGCGTATTTATTTCGAAGATGCAGGCTTGCAGAGCTGACTTGAAGTGTTTCAAAGTGGCTAGCAACAATCGACAGCATGCATAAACCTTTGTTGCACGCCACCATAGCCGTAAAAAAGGTACACAGATTACAAACTAAAACGTCAGGTGTGCCGTAAAAAAGGGGTTGTATGATTGAATTTTCTCTTGTTAAAATGTACACGGATAAAAATTGATCATTTTCAATTGAAATAATCTAATGTACAATTGAGAAAATTGCATCTGTTTAAGTGCTGTTGTGCTTTACGA